>CAJQTV010000572.1:0-82251 GCA_907163055.1 Formica aquilonia x Formica polyctena
TAGAATTAGCTTTCGCCCAATGGAGAGGTGTTGCAATTTGAGTGAGAGTTATGCCTTTTCTTATCTACTTAAGTTTTATTTTAGGTAGATATCGTGTAACGGAGATCTGTCAGGCGAGCACATATGATATCATTTTTAATGTTCGTTTTGGTTTTCATTTAGATTCTTGGTACCGAAATTGTTTATTACGAGAGCTGTCAACCATAATTTAGATTAGTAAAAGAATTTGCTTATTTCTTAGATCAGATATGCTCTAGTTTCCTGTTTGTATCGTATATCCTCTCAATTTTTGTTTCCGAAAAGTTTGTCTCGCCTTTCAGTTTCCATTTGTTTATTTCAAGGCGTAATGCGCTCTTAAGATACCGCTAATCTCTATTTACGATGAAAGAAAAGAATCGTGGAGTCCGCCGGACGTAACAATATTATATCACAGTCAGCTATGAGCGCCGCTACTGCGATACGGTAGAAACGAGAAACGTACGTTTGTTCCGAGACCACCAAGGAGACCAACACGTTTCTTACTCATAAATTTTCTGTTTCGGACTTTGCATCGTAATATCTCCGTTTATGTTATATGTAGAACGAAAATAAAGGTACATTTCTTATATAAATCAAACTCAAGCTATCGATTAAGCCTAGTAAAAACTCGATCTATTCAGCGGTTATTGCAATCTAATAATCTCAAATACTCTCAACTAATCGACTCGCGTGAAGATACACGGGGTGCCTCGCTGTCGCTACGCGCGATCTTTGGCTTCGCGTGACTTGGCGCGAGACACTACCGTGTCTCTTGATCAGTTCAAAGTCCCTTGAGCATTAACTTTCCCGGCGGACCCTCGCGCACGTGATCTAATTAGAAAAAGTCTGACTTTCTTATGATTATTTTTATCGATATTAATGCAGCTGTATTTACTGAATATTTTGTTACGGAAGTTTTATCATTATTGATTCAGTTGTACTTGTCAGATATTTCGTTAGAAAGAATTTTATTATCTTTTCGGTATCACTTTATTCTTCCGCCGAAAAATTCTACTGCAAAGAGTATCTATTGATTTTTATTTATTTCTAGGCGACCGACGCAGTTTCGTCACCGGTCTTCTTGTGTCTTTCTCACGGTTACTTATAGATATGGATATTGACAAGTGACTAAATGTTTAAAGAAATGTGTGGCGCAAGATGCCTTATTTACTGAACGATTCATTTTTATCACCAATTGATGATCGTTGCCGCAACGTCGCGGAAGGAAGGAATCGTGGAGTCGTCAGGACGTAACACCCCCGGCCTTAGACAAATGTAGGAGAAAAAACCCAACATTTGCAGAAAAAAGGAAATGAATTCCTTTCTTTCGCGGTTAACTAAAGTATCGTAAATTGTATGTGGTTTTGTGCATGCTGATTTGTTTATTAAGAAGGAGGAAAGAGAAGGCGACCATCAAAATCCTTTTTTTTCTTTCGTCCTCCTTTTACAAAAATATATATTACGCCATAATTGGGCACATATCATATAAGAAAAGATAGTTTTGTATTAAGACACCTTAATAAACGTATTAAATAAAAATATCGTTATTACGACAAAATTTTTGTTAATATAAGAAGAATTGTTGTTATTGTGAGAAAAGTTCTTTCTATTACGAGAAAATTTAAAAAAAATAAGCAAAAAAAGAATATACAGGGTGAGGCATTTATAGTGACGCGGGCGTATTTCTCGAAAACGAAGCGAGATATTAAAAAATGTTTCAGACAAAAGTTGTAGGGTTCCAAGGGGGACAAAACACCGTGACCTTGGATTATTCTCGGAATGCGATTTTGAAGGTCATTTCGATGTCTACTTGATTTTTTTTAATGGGAGGGTGTACTTTTTCTTCCGGAAATGAAAAGAGCGTTCAATTTTGAGTCTGAAAGTACTAGTACACTTATGACCTAAAATTGATAGTGGATGAGATATTTCAAAAATAAGACAACAGATATCCGTTCTCTACATTAACTGGGATCAACGACATAAACAACAATGAAAACAATCTGATGTTTTCATTTGTTCGATACATTTTCGAAAACGTTTTTCAAAAGAATGCTGAACTTTTATTATTAGTATCTTCATCAATACTCGCACAGGCATTGCTATTGTTATGAAGGAAGCATATGTAAGAAAATTAAAAGATTTATGTATGAACAGCGCATTAGAAGACTCCAAGCGCTGTTTAACAAAAGAAGGAAATCGAGGTAGAGTTTGTTTCTGTTTGGTTTGCGTCCGAGGCAACGAAGCGTTGATGTTCGGGAGTCGATCTCGACGAGATCGGCCGAAACTGAGAGAGACGCTCAGAGATGCGGTGTGTTACGCGAATCCGTAGATCCGCTGGAGGATAAGGAGATTGAGAAATGAGTCGAGTGCAGATGTTAAGAAATGTTCTTTTTTATTTTAAATAATAGGAGCGAGCGACGGCACGTATTCCGCGTTTCCGACGGAGATCTTCAAATGTCCTGTTAATGTTTGCCCTTTTTCGCGGTTCGGAAATCTTGATTAAGAGCTTCTTGCTAGAAACTCTCGCGAGAGCGGAAATCTTGCACGCGAACGCCGGGTGTTGCTTGGCGCGAGGCAGAGGACATTCGCGGAACGGTTAACGCGCGTCGACTCTCGGACTCCACACTCTTAACACTTAACTTTCACGATGTCTTAGCACTAACTGAATGAATAATACAGTTTGAGATATGACCGAATTGACCGCCTCGAGAATATGAATGCGATTGTATGGCGAGACAATTCGGACCGATTTGAGACGAGTAAGCCTACTGCGTACGCGACACGAGCGAGAATAAGACACGAAAGAATATCATACGAGAAATGATGATATTCGACACTATGATCGATTGCTATCGACCAGCTCGAATCGTTGTCGTAGGCAGACTAAATCGACCGACCACGGAAACTCGCGCTCTGCCGATCTGAATAACAAGTTTTTCTGATTTCGAACCTTCTCGAACCAGGTGTTTGTCACAGTTTTTCATTCTAAGAAGAATGCGATCACGCGCCGAGCGGGTGACCGCGACGCCGTTTGTTCTCGCTCGTGTTTTATTTTCTGAGGCAATCGTTTTAATATAACGGCGAAATTTAGAAACGAAAATTTAATGATTCACTTTTGAACAGTTGACAACGGAGGAGAGTTTGAAAGAAGAAGATCAGATCAGATTGAGATTCGGAAGAGAAATTTTCATATTCGATTATTACTTCATTGATGATTACTTTAAAATCATGGATATCCGATATACGGTTGCTGAAAAGATTGATATGATTTACATTTATGGTGAAGCACAGAAGAACGCTAGAGTAGCATGCAACTTATACGCGGAACGATATCCTGAAAGAAGGCAGCCATCCGCTAGAAGTTTTCAACGAGTTGTGAAGTTGTTTTCAGAAACGGGGACTGTTGCAATGAAAAAAAGACATCGAATGAGAACTGTTACTGGAGAAAATTCGGAAATCGCTGCATTAGCTGTCGTGGCCGATAATCCACAAGTAAGTTCCCGTAAAATTGAACGTGATTTGGGAATCTCTCAAAGAAGTGTTCTTCGAATACTGAAGCGCCACAAATTCCATCCATATCACATCTGTTTGCACCAAGAGCTTCATGGAGATGATTTTGAAAATCGTGTCGAATTTTGTCAATGGGCTCTACTGCAAATACAAGACAACTTTTTTAACATATTATTTTCTGATGAATCGATGTTTACTAATCATAGTCAAGTTAATCGACACAATATGCATTATTGGGCATTAGAAAATCCAAGATGGTTACGGGAAGTAGAGCATCAACGGCAATGGAGTGTGAATGTTTGGTGTGGTATTCACCGAAATCGAATAATTGGACCGTACTTTATTGAAGGTGCGCTCAATGGACCGAAGTACAGAAACTTTTTAGACCAAGAACTACCAAAATTGCTTGAAGACGTTCCTATCGCAGAACGGTCGAATATGTGGTATCAACACGATGGTTGTCCATCTCATTATGCAGCTGCAGCTCCACAAATATTAGACAGAGATTATCCTGATCGATGGATAGGACGTAGAGGACCTGTTAATTGGCCTGCCCGCTCTCCGGATCTCACTTCTCCAGACTTTTTCTTATGGGGATTCATAAAAGATAAGGTTTATCAAGAAGCACCGACTACACCTGAGAATATGCGTCAACGGATTATCAATGCCTGTGCGAGTATCGATGAAGATACTTTAATAAAAGTTCAGCATTCTTTTGAAAAACGTTTTCGAAAATGTATCGAAGTTAATGGCCATCATTTCCAACATTTCGAATAAAATTATTTAAGTTTTGAATAATAAGCCTACGTTTGCTTACATCAGATTGTTTTCATTGTTGTTTATGTCGTTGATCCCAGGTAATGTAGAGAACGGATATCTGTTGTCTTATTTTTGAAATATCTCATCAACTATCAATTTTAGGTCATAAGTGTACTAGTACTTTTAGACTCAAAATTGAACGCTCTTTTCATTTCCGGAAGAAAAAGTACACCCTCCCATTTAAAAAAATCAAGTAGACATCGAAATGACCTTCAAAATCGCATTCCGAGAATAATCCAAGGTCACGGTGTTATGTCCCCCTTAGAACCCTACAACTTTTGTCTGAAACATTTTTTAATATCTCGCTTCGTTTCCGAGAAATACGCCCGCGTCACTATAAATGCCTCACCCTGTATATTCTTTTTTTACTTATTTTTTTTTAATTTTCTCGTAATAGAAAGAACTTTTCTCACAATAACAACAATTCTTCTTATATTAACAAAAATTTTGTCGTAATAACGATATTTTTATTTAATACGTTTATTAAGGAGTCTTAATACAAAACTATCTTTTCTTATATGTGCCCAATTATGGCGTAAGAGAAAAAAGAAACTGTATGTGTCGTAACGTTTACCTGACCAACATCAATAGTCTCAAGTTTTCAGCTGGAGGTTTTATTGCTCTGAGAGAGATAGGATATTTTCCTTTTTTCTTCCCTTTTTTTCTGGTTATCAGTGTCCTCCGGACAACGCAGGTGCAGCTTGTCAGAAAGACTCTCGATGCTTGGCTTGAATTCTCATTTACTGTGAGTCATTAGCCATTGATTGGAATATCATGTTGGATCCCATAGTAAAATTGTCCAGAATTTATTTGCCCGGATGTTGAAAAGTTATAGGTGGATTTGCTGATGGATGTAGAGCGCCAAGATGACTTGGCAATTGATAAATGCTTATCAATTGTATTGGATAGTTTTCCTTGTTCTTTTAATTAGCTGTTGGTTGAAATACCGTGTTTGTCGGCAGAATAATAAGCTTCATTTGCTCGAAGCTGGATAGTTCATCACTAAATGTAGCATAGTGATCGCTTATTGGTTGCTGGAGTCGATGATATAATTCTTCTGTGATATATTTTTTAGCTCATTCTTCCTCTCTTTTTTTTTACAGATGATCAAGTAATATTTCTTTATATATAGGGTGTCCCCAATTTAAATGGCAAAACTTCAAGAGCGTGTAGGGGACCGAAAAACTAAGACAAGAAGTCCTTTAGAGGTTTGCTCGTTTTTGCTCCATTTTAGAGAAAATCGCAAAAATTCAATCTCTCATTGTCAGTTGCTCTCTTGAGTTGATTAGCACCGAATAAACCGATATGACACCCATGGACTTCTTCGTATGAGGAACCTTGAAGCAGGAAGTTTATTCGGTGCCAATCAATTCAAGAGAGCAATTAAGAGACCGAATCATAGATGCAGTGCACCAAATATCACTAGAACAATGTCCAGCTGCAATTAATGAGGTCAGTGCTAGATGTAATGCTTGCATTGCTGCAAGAGGGCAACATTTTGAACAATATCTGCATTAAATAGATGATAACATAAATAAAATGTAAATAAATAAGTAAAAAAACGAAAACTTGTTTTGTTTTTTTTTTGTGATTTTCTCTAAAATGGAGCAAAAACGAGCAAACCTCTAAAGGACTTTTTGTCTTAGCTTTTCGGTCCCCTACACGCTCCTGAAGTTTTGCCATTTAAATTGGGGACACCCTGTATATAAAAATTTTTTTATATCAGAAAAGATAGTTCTGCTTTTGTTATATATGCATATTATATAATGATTGATCTAGATATTATGCTAATAATATTTGTGTAGGGTAAATTAATGTTAAACGCAGTAACATTTATGATATTTATATGTGTCTAATACTAAAAATATATGTGTGTGGGTGTATATATGTATAATATATATATATATATATATATATATATATATATATATATATATATATATATATATAAACGTATATATATATATATTATATATATATATATATATATATATATATATATACATATATATATATATATATATATATACGTTTTTAGTATATTGATTAATCTAACAATTAAATGATACAGTATGGCACATTCGCTTATGTTCTCTCTTATTTTACACGATGGGGAATATATTAACTATGATTGCTAAGTTGAATCTGTTCTTATTACTCTGTTTGATAAAATTTCAATTATTATTATTTTTTTTTGTTAAAATTATTATCGTGATTTGTCTTCCAATTCTGAGGTCCATCTGAAAATTCTCGTAATTATTTATTAGTTTTGATGTATGAAATTAGTAAGTGGTTAGGGTGTACAATTCGGTTATTTTTCTTTATTCTAATTTGTATGTTATTTTTATTTAAGATCTCTAGAACTTCATAAGGCTCAGTATATTGATCTCCGGATTTACCTGGTTTGGGACTTTCAATAAAAATACTTGATCTCCCGGTTTAAAGGTTTGTGGGTTGGCATTTTTCTGTCGTAATAATTTTTTTATCTAATTTGGGCTTGAATAACGTTATCACGTGCATTTCCCTGAATTGCGTGGAGTTGAGTGACAAGATTTATTAAATATTCATCATAATTTGCTAATTTATCCCCGGGAGGTAGAAGTTCGTTCGATGGAACACGTGCTATATTTCCAAAAACTAGCTCATATGGAGTATGCTTTGTTGCTTCATATACGCTCGTATTATAATTAAACATGGCAAGGCTAATCCATCTATCCCATTGTTTTTGTTCATTCGCGTATTGTTATAAATATTCGCCTAATGCGTGATGTGATCTTTCTAATGATCCGTCTGATTGAGGGTGGAAGGCTGTTGTGCGAAATTTACGAATTTTAAATAATTTTGCAATTTTCTTTATTAGATCGCTAAGGAAATTTCTTCCTTGATCCGTTAATATTGCTTTTGGTGCTCCAAGTACGCAAATAAATCGATCTACGAAAGCTTCAGCGATGGTTTCGGAAGTTTGATTCGGTAATGGTATTCCCATGCAAAATTTAGTTAATTGATCTTGTAATGTTAGAATATATTCGTTTCCCCTTTCAGTTTTAGGTAAAAGGCCTACGATATCCATGGCTGCTTTATCAAAAGAAGATTTTGGTGTATCTGTAATTATCATTGGTTGTTTCGTTTTTACTTGTACAAGCTTTTTCAATTGACATTGTAAACATTGCTGTATGTACCGTTGAACATCGGCTTTCAAGTTTTCCCAATAATAATTATGTTTTATTCGGTTATAAGTTTTTGTGACTCCACGGTGTCCTCCCGTTGGTAAGCAATGCATTTCACTGATTATAACGGAACGTAAATCTTTCGGTGGATATTTAATTAGTCCGTGACAAATAATAACTTTAGTAGGAGCGTCGGTGAATATTGATTGTAAATGTGATTTGACATCATTCCATGGAACGTTATTAATAAATTCGGTTTTTGCAATACTAAATGTTTCTAATTTTAAATCTTCGGTTATGTTTCGCAAATCTGTTAGGATTTTAACAATCTGGTTAAGGGTAGCCGTAGGGCCTTCTCGTTGTTCTTCGCTGATAGGTAAAGCCACATGATAATGGTTCTTATGTTTTATGGCCTTGGCCTTTCCTAGAACAAGAGATTCTAGGTTTGGAAGCTCTTTTCGTTCGAAAAGTTTTTGTGAGCCTGAATCTAAAGGTCTTCCCTGGGTGTCGACGAAATATACTATATTATCTTTTCGTAAAAATAATAATTCTCGAGAGTCTATGACATTACCATAAGTTATTCTATTTTCAATAAATGCGGGTTTCGTTTTCCTTGATTTTAAATTTTTGTTAATAATATCTTGTTCGTTTTCCTCTTCGTCTTCCTTTTCACTTTCAGAATTTTTATCATGCGGATCATTTCTTTCTTCAATCTCTTCAATCTCTCCCCCGTCACTATGCAGTTCGTCGGTTATTTTATTTTGCTCAATATTTTGTCTTGCTGTTTGGCTTATTGTTTGAATTTTATTTTGTTTAGAAGGGTCATGTATTAAAGCTTTTTCGGTAATCGATAAATGATCTAGGCGCTGGAAAGTAGTCGGAGCATTTTTTAGACCGAACGGTATTCGGTCATATTCGTAATGTCCAAAAGGAATAGTGAAAGCTGTTTTATGACCATTTTCGCGGTTCATTTTTATTTGATGAAATCCAGATGCTAAATCGCATACTGAAAAATATCGGGTTCCTCCTAATTGGTCTAATATATCGACGATATTCGGTAGAAAATATGCATCTCCGATAGTTTTATCATTTAAAGCGCGAAAATCTAATACCATTCTCCATCGTTTGTTTCCCTTGGGGTCTTCTTTCTTAGGTACAACCCATATAGGCGTGTTATATGGCGATTGTAAGTGTTTTACAATTCCTCCTTCTAACAGTTCTTCTACCTGCCTATTTATTTCTTCTTTATGAATTTGTGGAAATCTGACGAGTGTTTATTGGTTGGTCATCTGTAGTAGGTATTCGATGTTGTAATACGTGAGTTGCGATTAATTTTTCTCCAGGAATATGAAATTGATCTTGACTATCCGTTATTAATTTTATGCTTTTTCTCTCTGCTTCATTTAAATGTTCTAATCGTAATGATTCTATGATTTCGGCAAGTCGATTCTTTCCTTTTTCTTCAGAGATTACTAAACAATTATGTAAATTGTAATTTTCAATTTGTTGGTGTCCTTTATATCTCGTTTTGCGTTTTCGCGTTTTCTCTAAAATTTCTTGAAATTTATTCAGCAAGGATATAAGGATTTTTGAAGATGGTTTATTTTTATTTTAAAAATTTCGTAGATTTGAATTTTTAATATTTAAATTATATTTTTGAGCCTCTTCAAGGAGATCTTTTATAGTAATATGAGAGGTTTCTAATTTATTATCATTTTCTTCTTTAAATAATCCAACCTTAGGAAATTTGATATCCAGGGAGGATAAAGGACTTCTCCCCTTTTTGGAATGAGCTTTGGCCGAAATACGTAGTGAGGTTCGGTAATTTCCCTCCTCGCAATCGACGGAGCTAGGATTTTCTGACAAGGTTTGGAAATTTCCCTCCGAAATCCTAGAATTACACCCTTCTTGAGAGGATTGGTAATTTCTTTCTTCGAGTGTTTTTAAATTAATTAAATTTTTAGGAGAGGTTTGGTAACTTCCCCTCCAGGAATGGTTGGATTTATTAGATTTTCAGGAGAGGTTTGATAATTTCCTTCTCCAGAGATTTTTGAATAGTTTATTTTTGTATTTTTCCTCTCAGTTTTATTTTTTATCTTGTCTTCATTTTCAATTTTATTCTTATTTTTATTTTCTTCTTGATTTAAGGTTTTTTCTTCGTCTTTTTGGTTGATTTCTTTGATAATAATATTTTCTTCATCTTCATTTTCACTTTTATTTTCAATATTCATAATATTTTCATAATCGTATTCATTATGTATAAATGTTTCGTAAGTGGTTTCTTCTTTTTCCTTATTCATTGGCTTTTCTGGACTGTTTAGAGCCTCGGTTTTTGAATCATGTTCATCTAATAATTCGCCCAATGGTTTTAGGCGCAAAATCGGAACATGTACTTCCGCCTCTTCATCTAAAGTACTTATAACGTTTAAATATGCTTTTCCAGCAACATTCTCCACGATGGTGTTCCCCAAATAAATTCCATGTGCCACCTTTAGTCTCGGTATGTATCCTACTTTTAGTTCTGGATTTTCTATTCTTACATAAAATAATGATTCGGATCGCGGAGCTACTATAATGGCTTCAGGTGATAAGAAAGGTATATTGATTCCGGAGACATACAAGTGCCCTTGTGCGTAATCTATTTTCGATGAAGTTTGTTTAAAGAAATCGTTTCCTAATATGTCGGATTGTGAAATTGGAAAATCGTTATATACAATATGAAATATAACCGGTATTTCGAAAAGAGTTAATGTAATTTCACCTAAGGTGTACATAGGATAATTATTTATGCCGTTTAACTTGAGGATATTAGTGTAATTAATATTCATTTCTTCGGGAACGAGATTTTCTTTAATTATATTAGGTCCAGATCAAGTGTCTAGCATAAAAGTTATACGAGTAGCTGAGTTGTCGATATTGATTTGAACAGTTGGCACGCGACTATGTTTGTCGAGGTTTACAGTCACGGGCCTTATGGTAGTTCTGTCCTTGTCTACTTGGCTACCTGAGTTTTGGACGGGTGCGGCTTTCGTTCGGACCCTTGTTGTGCACCCGACGTCGAAGGGCCGTTTTAGTTTCCCTGATTATTTTCTTTTTTTCGAAAGTTACTAGCACGGCGTAATTGACAATCCTCGAGAAGATGACCATGCTCCTTACAATAGCGGCAGAATAAAGAATTCCTGGATACCGTTTGCTGGTTTAGTTTTGATCGACAATCTTTAGCAATGTGTCCGAAGTTGATGCAAATTTGACAAGTTACACGAGCTTTATTTTCCGTATAACGTTGTTCATTGTGTTTCTTCCAGCAATTGTTTGCAGAATGGCCGAGTCTTTCGCACCATTGACAAATTAACGAAATTTTATTGTTATTAGTTGTATTATTCTGTCGGCAAGATTTTGCATCATGACCAGATTTTAAGCATAATTGGCAAGTTATTATTCTTCCTTGTACTACGTTTACCGGTCGGCGAAGTTGTGGATCGCGGAACCGGCATTTCTGGGCATTTCGTGGGCATTTCGTTGGCTCCATGCCCACGTTTTTTACAAATTTGACAAACTAGAATTGCGGTTCCTAAATCAATCTGGTTGTTAACTTGTTGAGATGTTTGTAAATATTTTCTGCAGTTACTACCTACGTGCCCTTCCTTATAATAGATTTGACAAATTTCTTTTAGACTGTTAGTTTTCTGTCTACCTGAAATGCTATCTATTCCCTGTCGTAAATCTGTCATTGTTCGGAGCTCTCTATCTATCCTTATAGCGTCAGCTGCAGTTTCTTGTACATCTAATAAATTTCTTGCAACTCTTTGCTCAATTTCTGGTTTTAGTCCTGTAATAAAACACTTGCACATGTCCTGTTCTAATGATGTTTTAATATTTTGGTCAGATGACACGTTTCCCGAACTTCTATATGCTTCTAAAATTTGTTTCCCGAGCATTTTTACTCTATTTGCATAAGTGATTACATCTTTATCCCTCTTTTGATATATACAATCCAATTCCCCTTGTAATTGATAAACGTTTTTTGATGGTCCGTAAATTTGTTTTAATTATTTAGTTAACTTGGAAACGCTATTAAAATCTTGGTCTTGTATAGTTCGGCGTGCCTCATCTATTATCCTAATTCTTAGTATTTTGGTAAACTGTGGTTCAGCCTCATCAGGCAACATAGATTTAGCTTCTTCACATCCCTCGATAAAATAATTTAACGGAATGTTCTGACCGTCAAAATAAGGGACGGCTTCGACCGCGTATTTCAAAGTAGCAAAAGGGTTATTTTGAGTCATGTTGCCGTCGGTACCGCTCGGGCTTCCCGTTCTTTTATTAAATTCAGGTAAAATAGTCTTATCGCAGGAATCGGCAAAATGAGATTCGGACGCTGTTTCGCTAAACCATTTTTCGAAATCTTTTTCAATTACCGTTTCGTTTAATGAAAAATTAATGTCTTTATTATTGGATTTATTAGGAGTAGAAGTGTGACGTGTTTCTGATTTGTTAGTTTTTGTTCGATTGTATGTTTCCTGAGCAAGCTAAAAATTTCGTTTTACTTCGTCTTTATCAGCTGTACCTCTTGTGTCTTTACTCATTCCAGTTTAAAAGATCGCACATTACAATCCCGGACAAGCCCCCAAAATTTAAAGAACGGTATGTTACGTCCAAACTCGGGGAAGGATGAGTCGACGGAAGGGCATAACAACTATCTTTATTTATCCCGAAGTTAAACGTCTCGAGGTTACGTTAAAATCGGGTCGAACAAACTTGACGATCCGAAAAACAGTGTAATAGCGACACGAACGGTCGTTTACCTGATTTCGCTCGGCGGTCCCTTTTTGGTCAAAGAATTTAATCTCTTTTACGCGAGATGGGACCAAGTACGATTTTTATCTAGGAATGAGTGGGGGTTAATAAAGGGTTACTTTAATTTTAATTAACAAAATATAAATTTATTCATTTTTTAAAATAAGTGATAGGTATACATGATTATATAAAAAAATAAAAATATAAAATTGATTTTTTTTTCTGAGTATGTGTGAGTGTGTGTGTATGTGTGTGTGTGTTAATTCGCGGGTGTTACATTAATACGGAGGGCATCAGTCAGAATGCAAGGGAATGATTTTATCATTAATTTTAGGTTCTGACTGGTTAATCCAATATGAAGATTTAATCAATTAAAAAAAACAAAACAAAACATGTGTGCGTGTGTGAGTGAGAAAGGAAATGTGGAATCATGGAGAAAGAGAATGAAGGGAGATATCTCGGTTTAATTTAATCCTGGTAGGATGAATCGGACTCTAGATCGGGTAGTTCGTTGCAGAACTCCTCTATAGCTTTTTCGAAATCGTCTGATTCCGAAAACTGCGGGGAAGAAGGGGGTGAATTATTTAGGGGGATTGTGGATAGGGAGGAGAAGGAACGTGGGAAAAGCGGAGGTTCGGTGGCTGGAGTAATATGCTCGGGGAAATAGATGGGGGAGTAGCTGGGGGAGGAGTAATTTGGCGAGGAAGGGAGAGTAAGTTCGGCGGGTACGTATTATGTTTTTTTAAAGTGTGTAGCGCAAAATTTGCTTACTACAGGCGCTCGAGTCCTCCGATTCCTGCGAACGACTCGGCTGGATGGTAGGGTATGAGTAGTACCGGATCTGGTTTTCATTACGAAACCAGTGTGAATGTAATGTAATGTAATAACGTTTATTTATCGCGAGGATTAATAGTATAAATGAAATGGATAAGTGTGACTTACTTTTTATCTCGTAGATGGAAGGTGCAGGTTTGATTATTAGACTGGCTTTGTGCCTTGCGGGTCGCTCTGATTGCGGTTGATCAACGATGATGCCGGATGAGGATACTAGTATAGCACTTATTAATTTTAATTCGCGTACCACGGTGCCAAGGCACTTAATAAGACTATGTCGAGGCTGGAGACCAAGTACGTAAGTAAGTGTATGTCCCTTCGAGTCTTCTTTTTATAACTCTCTTTTCGGGGTGTATTTTAATTTGTAAGAGTGGGAATCTTCCAACACTTCAACGAATTGAAATTCCGCAGAAATGGGGATTCTTCACCTTAACGAATTAAAAATTGTTCTAGTGTCCTCATTAGGCGGGGTGTTTCTCCTACTTTTCGAATTTTCACCCGTGGTGATCGTCGATTTGTGATCTCGATATCAGTTCAGAGTCCCTTGAGCATTAGATTTCCCTTGCGCACGTGATCTGATTAGAAAAAGTCTTACTTCCTTATGATTATTTTTATCAATGTTAGTGCAGCTGTATTTACTGAATATTTCGTTACAGAAGTTTCATCATTATTGATTTAGTTGTACTTGTCAGATATTTCGTTAGAAGGAATTTCATTATCTTTTCGGTATCAATTTATTCTTCCGCTGGAAAATTCTATTGCGATGGTATCTACTGATTTTTATTTATGTTTAGACGACCGGCGCGGTTTCCTCACCGGTCTCTCGCGTCTTTCTCATGGTTACTCATAGATATAGATATTGACAAATGACTAAATGTTTAAGAAATGTGTGGCGCAAGATGCTCTATTTACCGAACGAGTCATTTTTATCACCGATTGACTATCGTTGCCGCAACTTCGCGGAAGGAAGGAATCGTGGAGTCACCAGGACGTAACAAATAATTATAATGTTATTAGCCTCATTTTGCAGACTTTATATACGTTCATGATAAGAACTTGAATACGGGTATAGAAAGTAAATAGTGCGCCGCATAGCAGTAAGCAAATGAACACGTAAATCTCTAATAAATATCTTTGGTAGCTTCTTGGTGGACATGGATATGTGGATAATATGTGAATATCTAATGAATATCTTCGGTAGTTATTTGATGAACATGGATATATTGATAACACGTGTATATTTAGTGGATATCTTTGGTGGACATAGATATACGGATAATGTGTATACATCCATTAAATATCCTCGTCAGTTATTTAAGAGACATAGTTATTTTATTCATCTATTAGATGTTTATATATTATACAAAATATTTATTTGGGAGGGGAACATAATAGTGTAATTTTTTAATAAAAATAAAATGCATTTTGATTTTCTCGAGAGAATCTATAATATTTCTATAAATGCCAGATTGATTTTATGACAAATACTATTTCAAATTACAAATCCTCACAAACTGAATTACTTGGCTAATTAATTATTGATTTCATATTTAATTTTCATTTTTTATTTTTTAGGGGTTTTTTATTTTTTAGAGGAAAATTTTTTTATTATCTATTTTTTTAATTTTTTAATTTTCAGGGATTTTTTATTTTTTAGGGAAAAGTTTTTTTATAAGCAATTTTTTAGATTTTTTATTTTTTAGGGGAAAATTTTTTTTAAGCTGTTTTTAGAGATAAATAATTTTTTAAACTTTTTGTTGCGTACAAGTTGAGATATTTTTTATGTACTTGGCGTATTTTATTTACCTTTGTAAGGTTTTTTTTAGTAGGATATCACTGCTTTTTGTAAAAATTTATATTTTCTTTGAAAAATATAAATTACTATATTATACAGTATATACAGGGTGTCCCAAAGCACCCTTGACAACGCTCGTGAGCAGGTAGAGCACAGTAAACTAAACAGAAAAGTCCTGTACCATTTTGCAATTTTCGCAATAATTATTGAAATATTAATTAAAAAAGATTGGCGAATGAGCGCGCGTTTCGCGCGGCTAGACCGTGAGACTCTAGGCGTGCCAGCGGCGAGCTTCGCAGTGTTGCACGGCAACGAAAAGTTTGGTGGCCCTGCGACGAGAGTCCCGACCGTATCTTGTGGACAGATGAGTTCACATTCACATCAAATGGCGTCTTTAATTCTCGCAATTTCGTGATCTGGCAAGAGGAGAATCCTCACGCCATCCGTCAGTGCTCATTTCAATATCGCTGGTCGATAAATGTATGGGCAGGAGTAATTGCGAACAGAGTGGTAAATATTTTTGTAAATTAAAATATCTTTTTTCCCGCACTGTCCTCGTAATGTATCTATTGGCGATTTTCAGATCGGCCCATATTTCCTTCCGCCACATCTCAATGGACAGACGTACGCGGAGTTCATTGAAAACAAGTTGCCGGAACTTTTGGAGGACGTTCCTCTTTGCGCGCGAGAAACGCTGATTTTTCAGCACGATGGAGCTCCCGCACATTATTCCCGTCGAGTACGAGAAATTTTAGACGCGCGCTTTCCGGACAAATGGATAGGTCGAGGTGGCCCTATCGTTTGGCCGGCACGGTCGCCAGATTTGAACGTGCTAGACTATTTTCTTCTACGTAAAAGCTTCAGTCGAGCACCATCGTGATGGTACGGAAGATGAGGTACGCGAAGCTATTTTAGCGGCCTTTAATAGTATTACTCCGGACATGGCGCACCGTGCGACGCGACAAATAACTGGAAGAGTCGAACTCTGCTTACAAGCACGAGGAAGACACTTCGAACAGTTATTGCATTAAATTTTGAGAATGGATTAGGCCTACTGGGGAAACCACTTTAAAAAAACGCGCCAAGCTATCTACCTCAAGGTGGTGTGGAAACGATAGCGTTTCCTTGCCACAAAATAATTTTATTTCGGGAAAATATAAGTAGAACCATCTCAAGCAGAGCACAACGATTACAAGTTATAATCGTTACCTCATGTATCGAAATAAGATATCTTATCACGAATCTTATTATGAATCCTATATTGATGAAGGATCGTAAATTCACAATTGATTCTCGATTGTTTCCTTTTGTAAGTATATTATTGCAGCATCGAATTCTCTTATCTTTCTTATCGTTTCTTTTTCCACGAAACGTAAAAAAATAATTAAAAATCATAATAAAATAATAATAATAATAATATATTATTATTCAATAATTAATTCTTTTTGTAATTGTTAAGCAAGCATTTAATTAGCATTATTTATCTAAATCATTTAATAATTGTTATTAATGGCCGCTCGCTGCTCGCGCGTACCCCGACTCTCGTCGCAGGGCCACCAAACTTTTCGTTGCCGTGCGACACTGCGAGGCTCGCCGCTGGCACGCCTAGAGCGTACGTCCCACGGTCTAGCCGCGCGAAACGCGCGCTCATTCGCCAATCTTTTTTAATTAATATTTCAATAATTATTGCGAAAATTGCAAAATGATACAGGACTTTTCTGTTCAGTTTACTGTGCTCTACCTGCTCACGTGCGTTGTCAAGGGTGCTTTGGGACACCTTGTATATGGATGTGATTTTTTAACAGATTTATTTAATAAAAAAAAAATTTTTTTTTGGAAGGAATTATATAAACCATTGCTGGGATTTACTTGCACATTTTAGCCCGATTCCGTGGCTCACGTCTATTGCCTCCCACTCACCGCTCGTGCGTTAGCAACGAGTCCCCAGATACGCGTAACTAAGGAGCGCGACGCTTCGTCTCAGGAGCGTCTGTATGTAAGAATGCCCAAATATAATAATAAGACAATACTTTTCTAAAAGCATCGCAAAAATTCTCAAAATTAAAAGTTTTTCTTCAATATTTTATATCAATGAAACATAAAATATTTATTTATTGATTTATTAAATATGCTTATATATCGCGAAATAGTGCAACACAAGAAGAAAAATGATAAAATGATTAACGGTTATTAAGAGCATCGTGGAATAGTGCAAGGAAGAGAAGTGATTTCGGTAAAACTTAAGATTAAGGGCGACCTCACCGATTTCAATGACCTTGATATATGTTGTCAAGGACATAATTCTGAGTAACTTTTTCTTCTAATTTAATCGTCGCTCGTTGCTTATTAAAAAGTTATTAATATAAAAAAAGTTTGAAATATACCAAAGTACATGCATAGATAGGAAGCACCCGCGCGCATTGATACACACACACACACGGGGGGGTGCAAGGGGGGCCTTCGGTCTCCCCCGCACCCACCCCGCCGGTAGGCAGGGTGGATCTCGCTTTACAACTTACATAGTACATGCTATATTGTAAAGCGAGATCCACCCTGCTTACCGGCGTGGTGGGTGCGGGAGGGGAGCCGAAGGCCCCTCTTGCACCCCCCCCCCCGTGTGTGTGTGTGTGTGTATCAGTGCGCGCGCGTGCTTCCTGTCTATGCATGTACTTTGGTATATTTCAAACTTTTTTTATATTAATAACTTTTTAATAAGCAACGAGCGACGATTAAATTAGAAGAAAAAGTTACTCAGAATTATGTCCTTGACAACATATATCAAGGTCATTGAAATCGGTGAGGTCGCCCTTAATCTTAAGTTTTACCGTGATTTCTATTAATAGATGTCATATTGAGCAAAGTTAGATTATATTAGCGAAATTGGGCGAATGCTTACATTTGAGTGAATCAGTATGTTACGTCCAACGGACTCCACGATTCTTTTCTTTCACCACAAATAGAGATTAGCGATATCTTAAGAGCCCACTGCGTCCATAAATAAACAAATGGAAACTGAAAAGCGAGACAAACTTTTCGAAAACAAAAATTAAGAGGATATATGATACAAAAGAAAACTAAAGCATATCTGGTCTAAAAAGATAAACAGATTAATCAATAAATATTAACCATTAGATGCTTAGGTGACAAATTCTCTTAAAAAATCTCAACTATGCTTGACAGCTCTCGTAATAAACAAAATCGGTACCAAGAATCCAAATGAAAAACGAAACGAACGGTAAAATGATACCACGTGTGCTCGCCCGACAGATTTCCTTTATACGATATCTACGTTGAGATAAACTCAAGTAGATAACAAAAGGCATAACTCTTACTCGATTGCAACAATTCTCCATTGGGCGAAATCTAGTTCTATAAACAAAGCCTTCACTAATACCTAAGGTTTTAAAATTTCTTGTACCAAAGGGAACGCCCCCAGCAATGTCGGAGGGTGTGATTAGAAAATTCAATTCGTGAAAAAATATTAACAAAGCCAAAGGAGAGGAGGAGCAAAGGGCTTAATATACTCTGAACCATACCTCGCGGACACATTACCTTTTTCGACTTTGTCCTAGTTTGCCAGTCACACTTTTCGACTTCACTTTTCGACTTCGTCTTACATACTTCGATATCATCTCTTATTCTGAATTTATACTTCGACTTCGTCTCCAGTTTTTACTTTTCATTTTACATAATTTTGTCATTTTACATAATTTTGTCATTTTACATAAGTGTTTCGAAATCGCGTTGTTTGGTGCAAGTTAGTGAAAATCTAGACATTCAGTGCACATCCAGAAGATCTTGTGCCAAATGACTGCGACTACTGCGAACCGCATTCCAACCTGACAGCTCGAGCTCAATCCGATTCAGCGGAATCCATCTCGCCTTTCGGAGCATTCATTGTTTGATTCACCAACGTACTCGATAAGTAGTAAGTGGCTTGAATGTTTCCAATTCCTTTTCTTTTTTTTTATTCACATCTTTGTATTTCGAAATAATTCTTGGATTCTTAACTATAATAAATCAATCGGTAACTCGTTTTAATCATTTAGACTTCGATCTTAACTTATTTTCCTTCGACTTTCTCTCCTTAAATACTTCTAACCCCTTTTCTGGAATATTACCTTGAACCTCCTCTTTTCTTATATTACCTTTGTCACCAAGGATCACCTATATTCTATAGAGCGACTCATGACTTTCCTTCGTCGCCAAGGGTCACCTGTATTTAACAGAGCGACTCGCGACTTTCTGTTTGTTGCCAAGCGTCACCTGTATTTTACAGAGCGACTCGCAACTTTCTATCTGTCACCAAGGGTCACTTGTATTTCGCAGAGCGACTCGTGACTTTCTGTCTGTCGCCAAGGGTCACCTGTATTTTACAGAGCGACTCGCGATTTCTTGTCTGTTGCCAAGGGTCACCTGCATTTAGCAGAGCGACTCGTGATTTCATTTGTTATATTCACCGTCTTCTATTTCATTTCGTAGAAAATATTCATATATAAAACATATAGATATACATATACATATATATACATACATACATACATATGTATACTCCATCCAAAGAGAGAATAATATCGGTCTGCGCATAGGCGGGCAAAGTGGGGAGAACATGGTGATATACTCAATACCATATACGTAGATACGGCTCCCTCGGGCCCGGGACTATTATCACATGTCAGTTTAAAAAATTAAACGGATGAAATAATCTCGATTATTTTTAAAGTTATATAAAATCGAAATCTGATTCTTACACGCGATACGAAATTAAAATAAGGAATAATATGACAGGCAACTATAAGAGCAAGAATTGTAATATATTTAAATTACACAATTGGATAATTTACGAAATAATTAAATTCTTAATATCTTTATTAGGGATCGTTTATATTATGGAAGATTTTAGGTTTTGGGCATGCATATAAAAGAAAACTGGGTAAATATAGCGAATAGGGGACCCAGCCCCAATGACCTTGACCTTGACATATGTTGTCAAGGACATAATTCTGAGTAACTTTTTCTTCTAATTTAATCGTCGCTCGTTGCTTATTAAAAAGTTATTAACAAAAAAAGGGTAAATATAGCAAATAGGGGACCCAGCCCCAATGACCTTGACCTTGACATATGTTATCAAGGACATAATTCTGAGTAACTTTTTCTTCTAATTTAATCGTCGCTCGTTGCTTATTAAAAAGTTATTAACAAAAAAAGGGTAAATATAGCAAATAGGGGACCCAGCCCCAATGATCTTGACCTTGATATATGTTGTCAAGGATATAATTTTGAGTAACTTTTTCTTCTAATTTAATCGTCACTCGTTGCTTATTAAAAAGTTATTAACAAAAAAAATTTGAAATGTACCAAAGTACATGCATAGACAGGAAGAACGCGCGCGCACTCATACACACACACACACACACACACACACACACACACACACGGGGGGTGCAAGGGAGGCCTTCGGCCCCCTCCCGCACCCACCCCGCCGGTAGGCAGGATGGACCTCGCTTTATAATGCAGCATGTACTTTGTAAGTTGTAAAGCGAGGTCCACCCTGCCTACCGGCGGGGTGGGTACGGGGGAGACCGAAGGCCCCCCTTGCACCCCGCCGTGTGTGTGTGTGTGTATGTGTGTGCGCGCGCGCGCGTGCTTCCTGTCCGTGCATGTACTTTGGTATATTTCAAACTTTTTTGTTAATAACTTTTTAATAAGCAACGAGCGACGATTAAATTAAAAGAAAAAGTTACTCAGAATTATGTCCTTGACAACATATGTCAAGGTCAAGGTCATTGGGGCTGGATCCCCTATTCGCTATATTTACCAAAATTAGTCCAATGTTCAGCTGTTATCCGATCAACACCTTGTTCAAGTAATAATTTGACGTCCTGAATTTTAAAAGTATTATTATTACTTTTAACGTATCCCTTAACCATTGACCATACCATTTCAATCGGATTAAGTTCGCAATAATACGGAGGTAATCTGAGAACTGTTTTGTTGTCCTCTTTTGCCATTTCGTCTATGACATATCTATCAAATTTATTTTTTTGTTGTGCAACAATTTGCAAGAGTTCGGCCTTTACCATAGACTCTGATATTTCTATTCCTTTATTTTCTAACCATTGTATTATTTCGGCTTTTTTCCAAGAAGTATTCGGCAGTTTTTCCAGTTTCACGGAATGATATGGAGCGTTGTCCATGACAATAACAGCATTATCGTCTAATGATGGTAAAATATTTTTAAACCATTCGTGAAATGTGTCGCCGTTCATTTCATCGTGGTAATCCCCCGTATGTTTCTTCGATTCAAAACATAGAAGCCCGCCAGAAACGAAACCAGCAGCACTGCCAATGTGCAAAATAATTAAACGTTTGCCTTTTCCACTTAGAATAGCTGACCCCGTTGTCAATCCTCGGAGAAATGCGTCCTTCTTGGATTTAATTGTTTTATCCATCCAAACTTTATTTGTGACATCACCGGCGTTAACCCAAGTCTCGTCCAAATAATAAATTTGCCGGTCCTCTTCTCGGTATCTCTTTATAGCCCTCAGGTAATTTCTCCTCCAAATAATTAGATCTTCTCTCTCTGTTAGGATACTGTTGCGGTGTCGGGTGGTATATGCAAAATTTAATTCTTTTAACAATAAATGAAAGGTCGATCGTTTAAAATTTGGAAGATCTTCGTCAGCGTTTACGGCTTGCAGAATTTTGTCCAACGTTGGTAATTTATTAATGTAAAATCCGTGCACTTTTCTCCGAATGGCATTTTTATCACATTCGTCGATTTTTTCTTTGAATGGCGACGTTTCCTTTTATTTGGAGATGTAACTGCACCTGTATTTTTATATTCCAACAATATTTCTTGTATGCTTGAAATACCAATACCCGTTTGTTCTGTCAATTGAGTAACAGTATCTTTATTTGAAATTTCTGGATTGTCTTTTTTTAATTTTTTATGTGAATTAATAACAATGAGCTTCTGACTGCTATGGATCGACTGAAAATATAAATGAAAAATATAACCTTATAAACCTTATAACCAATATAGCCTTATTTAAACAATTTATTAAATTTCAACATATTTTTCTCGCAGTGAACTCATACTAAAAAGGACACTTTAAACTTTAAAACTACAGCCTCCGATATATTACAAATAGATTAATAATTTTTATTCATCATTGTTTACCTGGCCTCGTTTATTTTTCTTCACAGGAGATGACATTAGTGGCACTACAATATTCAATTCTTCCATCGCACTTTGTAAATACTTTTTTAGCAGAAAAACACTAAAAATACTCATTGACGCTGCACCAAACCGTTCGAGGGTTATTTTGAGAAAATAATTGCAACTGTCAATATGTCAAATGGTCGGGGAGACTTGTTACTCGTTGCCACTGGCAAGCTGCATGAGCGATACAGCGATGTAGTGGGGACTTTTTAGGCATTCTGAAGGTGGAAACTGGCGCGAAACGGACGAGTTTTCGTCCGACCCGATATTATTCTCTCTTTGGATAGAGTATATACATATATAATTATTGATTGTAGGTAATGTCTATTTGTTACTCGTTTCCACACCACCTTGAGGTAGAATAAGTGGCGCGTTTTTTTAAATGTGGTATTCCCGGAAGGCCTAATCCACGACCTTTTATTTAATGTTTTGTTTTTTTAATCTTTTAAAAAACTAGATGGGCCAGGTTGACTGATGTCTTCTTGAGAATCTTCAGGATCTTCTTGAGAATCGCTAATCTCATCCTCTGCTTCTTCTTCTTTTTCTTTGTTCACGAATGTTGGTAATTTTTCCATTATATTTGTTGTACTAATGTCATCTTCATTTTCTTCGTTTTCAGAATCTGCCAAAATCTGTGGAACGTTTTCGCAGGAGTCTCCATTGCAAAATGAGCAGATAATAAAGCACTTTAGGCCTGCTTTCCTGCAGCCACATGCTGAATCACATCCTTTTTTGCACTTACATGAAATAAATTTCAATCATGCTTCCAGAGCAGGATCTTTTGTGGTTGTGACTGAAGTAAGTTCGAGTTTGCTTTTCTTCCATCCCCATTCCTCTTAATTTTTTGAATTGCCATACCATGCTTATACTTAATAGTATGTCCGCAACGAGTGTTGCCATGCAGTTTCTCTTGTAGGTGGTAAGGCAGCAAGATTAAATTTACTTTCTGTAATTGATCTTGTGAAATGTTGATAGCGAAGAGAATCTAGTGTAGTATTTTCTTTGGAAACGCCGTAACGTGCAATTAAGAAATTTTCTCCGGAGGTAGTAATAACTTCGGGATCTAGATTTGGCTCTTTAAATATTTGTAGAGTTTGGTTCAAGTCTTCGCTCTTTTCCTGGAGTAATCATGATCGAAAGTGACACGACTGAAAACTACAGACACACTAAATGTGCATTCTAGGCTGTGATGCCAGAATGAGGTTCCGGCCCGCACGCACACAATCAGAGAACCCCGTATATATATTGCGCAGAGCGCTTTGCGCAGTATATGTACGAGGTTCTCTGATTGTGTGCGTGCGGGCCGGGACCTCGTTCTGGCATCACAGATTTCAGGCTACATTTATTCAAATCATGATTCTTGACCCAGGTAGCAGATGTTTCAAAGTGATGGAGAAGAGATGGCAGACCCTTCGGATTCCTGAATGTTACCTTGAATAGAATGGAATTCTAAAGAATATTTTACCTGGCTTATGCTTGCCGATATTCATTCACTTTCAGAGAAAATCCTATAATTAAAATTGGTCTAAAGAATATCATCTACTTTCAAAGGAAATCCTATAATTAAAATTGGTTGTATGTTCTTATTGTATCTCGAAATTTTAATACGAATTTACAAGGTGGTGTGGAAACAAGTAATGTATAGACATTACCTACATATTAATAATTATATTGCTTCCTCATAGAAAAAGCTTTGTTTTCGTGACGAAATTTTTTGTCGAGTTTTCTATGCCAATGTGTTTAAAATATTCCAAAACGTCGAAAAATCATATTCCTAAAAAATGTCTGTATGTATGTATGTATGTATGTATGTGTGTATGTGTGTATGTATTACGCAATATATTGTACAACCTCTAACTTCCGCAATTTTTGAGATATCGGGTTAAATTTTTTTTACATGGATAGAGTATCATTCAAGAATGGTTGGTATTGAATTTGGTGAGAATCGATGAAAAAGTTCATTTTTTATAAAATTTTTAATTTTTTGGGAAATGTCTGTATACATTGTAACTTTCGTAAATTTTGAGATATCAGGTTAAATTTTCTTACATGGATAAAGTATTATTAAAGGATGGTTGCTACTAAATTTAGTGAGTATCGGTGAAAGGGTTTATTTTTTATAAAATTTTGAATTTTTTGAGAAATGTCTGTACACGCTGTAATTTTCGGAAAATTTGAGATATCGGATTAAATTTTTTTACATGAATAGAGTATTATTAAAGGATGGTTGGTACTGAATTTGGTGAGTATCGGTGAAAGGGTTCATTTTTTACAAAATTTTGAATTTTTTGAGAAATGTCTGTACACGCTGTAATTTTCGGAATATTTGAGATATCGGATTAAATTTTTTTACATAAATAGAATATTATTAAAGGATGTTTGATATTTAATTTAGTGAGGATCGGTGAAAGAAATCAATTTAATTTTTATTTCGCTCACAAAGCTTCCTCTATGAGGAAGCGAAAATTGAAAAATCCGCATGCTTAAAGCAGCTTAAGCTTTGTAAGATAAAATGATGAGGAAGCAATGTGCAAGTTTCTAATTTGCACAACTCTACTTGTATACATATGTATGTATGTGTGTGTATATTTGTATAAATAATATAATAAATTAATGATATATTATGGTATACATATACAGGGTGTCCTAGACCAATCGTACACCCCTTTTCTTTCAAAAACTAAGCATTTTAGAGCAAAACGTTTTGAACAAAAATTGTATGGTTTTGAGGGAAACATAAGATGGTGTCATTGGTTTGACCTTGGATGGCATCGTTAAGGTCAAGTCAAGGACACCTTTAATTTCTTAAATGGAATCCCCTATTTTTTATTGCATATTCTTATAGCTTATGCCGAGAGCTTTCCAAAACACTATAATAAAGTATTTTTTTATATAGAACTTTTTGAGTTATTTTATATTATAATCTGACATATTTTGATATAAAAAATAAAATATTTCGTAAAATATTTAGTTTTCGATAATCTTACCGTAATACTTTTATGTACAGAATAATGAGACAAATCAATTAGCGTAAAAAAATAATTGTTTTTAAGAAAAAGTATGTAATTATGTACAATGTATTTTTTTAAACAATGTTTTTTTCTTTACACTAATTGATTTGTCTCATTATTCTGTACATAAAAATATTACGGTAAGGTTATCAAAAACTAAATATTTTACGAGATATTTTATTTTTTATATCAAAATATGTCAGATTAAAATATAAAATAACTCAAAAAATACTTAATAAAAAAATACTTTATTATAGTGTTTTGGAAAGCTCTCGGGATAAGCTAAAAGAATATGCAATAAAAAATAAGGAATTCCATTTAAGAAATTAAAGGTGTCCTTGACTTGACCTTAACGATGCCATTCAAGGTCAAACCAATGACATCATCTTATGTTCCCCTCAAAACCATACAATTTTTGTTCAAAACATTTTTCTCTAAAATGTTTAGTTTTTGAAAGAAAAGGGGTATACTGGTGGTCTAGGACACCCTGTATAATCGTAAGAAATAAAAAGAAACATACGAGATGACCGTCAGTCAGGATATACGAAGAAGAAGAACCACGTATATCCTACGGATTCCCAAAACCCATATTAAAACGTAGTTTAAGTACACGATTTTAGATAAGTATAAGAATAAAAAAACGATTATATCTCATATATATACGGGAAAAATATTGTACATTAGAATAACAAAAAAAAAATTTTTTTTTGCGGAAAACGTCACTTTCGCACCTCCGTTTTTTGGTTTTTTTTTTACGGGGGAGGGATGTTATAGCCCGAAAAGGCTATACACTAATTATTACTATAAGGCATTGCTCAACGTGTAACGCGAATACATATCACGTTACGAGCGTTAACCGAGCGAAGCACTGACAAGGCTAGCCTCGCGCAAAGCCCGAGCGACCACGCAATCACTCCATTGCGAAAACGCGGAAATCAGGGCAAGCGAAATAAGGAAATTGCGAAAATGCAAGCAAAGAAGTCCTACTTCGAACTTCCTTAGCTTGCACCCAGATCTTGCCGCCAAAATCGAGCGACACGACACATGGCACTGCCACTAAGCGATCCCCTCCCGGGAAATCAAGGGGACACAATAAAAAGACTCATTGCTAATAAGCGGCGGGCAGTCTCAATACCAGAATTTTTTGACATTTATTATTAACTTTATTTGGTAAATAAACGTTTGTTACAGTTCGTTTTCACACAGTTCGTTTGCACACAGTTCTTTTGCGCACAGTTTTTTTGCGCACATTTCTATTGCGCACATTTCTTTTGCGCACATTTCTTTTGCGCACAGTTCGTTTGCACACTTTCCCATCCACACAACAATTATAGGGATCTCGTTTCGCGTTGTAAAGTATATGCGTGGACACAGTGGGTTCCGCCCCCCCCCTACGGGGGGGCTCCACTTCCGGAAGATATAACGTAACCCAAACCTATTTCTGATTTAAAACTAAAATTTATGTGCGCAAATGAACTGTGCGTGAAAGAAGTGTGCGCAAAAGAAGTGTGCGCAAAAGAAATGTGCGCAAAAGAAATGTGCGCAAAAGAAATGTGCGCAAAAGAAATGTGCGCAAAAGAAATGTGCGCAAAAGAAATGTGCGCAAAAGAAATGTGCGCAAAAGAACTGTGTGCAAACGAAATGTGTGTAAACGAACTGTAACAAACGTTTATTTACCAAATAAAGTTAATAATAAATGTCAAAAAATTTCAAAATTATACATGCGTGTGTATGTATTCCAAATTATACAAAAACATGTGTTGTGTCCAAAAACAACGTGTCCAATTGAACGGTGCGCAAATGAAATGTGTCCAAACGAACTGTGCGCAAGTGAAATGTGTCCAATCGAACGGTGCGCAACTTTATGTGTCTAATATCACAGTGTGCAATTGCAACGTGTCCAATTGTACTGTGCGCAAGTGAGCCTCTCCCGCAGAGGACACCGACCGCCGACTCCGGTGCCAACAAATCAGCCTCTGAACCAGCCTTGGCAAGCTGGTCGGCCTCGTTACCTTTGATGCCAAAGTGGCACATAGATGCCAGGCATTTACACCAGAGCAACCTCGTTGTTTTCCGCAAGCTCTACCAGGGTGCATCTGCAGTCCCAACTTAGAGATAAAAGTCGCCAAGAGCCGCCTGGCTGTCCGAGCAAATGCTGATGCGACTACCCCTTATCCCACTGACGAGAAGACCTTGTGCAAAGCACAAAATCGCCACTATTTTCGCCTAGAAGACCGTGGTAAACTTTCCGAGTGGGATAGACTCATTAATCCCTTTCCCTCGACAATAAATGCCTGCTCCAGAACTCGAGCCAATCCTGAATTCATCCGGAAAGAGAATGATCCCATTTTGCCCCTCTCCCCATCATGCGTGTTTAAACAGCGCTAATAAAATTAGCTACTAAAACTTTTTCACATGCAATGGCCTTAAGCGAATCGACCAATCATAGTTGAATAGTAAGGCAGCCATGACTTTAATGCTCGACCGTGATTGGTCTATTCGCTTACTGCTTACGTTTTTCTATGTGCCATTAGTAATATAATAATATTATCCCCCCTCCCCCCAAAACTCCTAAATAATATAATACCCCCTAAAAAAACCCTATACAATTTTATCCTCCAAAAATGTCCTCAAACACAAAAAACTCCCTAAATCTAATGATAAAACCCCTAAGTTGACACCACTGCAGCAACATAGCGTTTCAAGCGTCCACAAACCTGCACTTGCATGTTTTATTACCCTCCCATTGTCACCGATAAGTCACTACCTAACTGCGACCGCCATTGGCGCTCTCGGCAGAAAGAGAAAGAAAAAGAGAGAGAGACGTATGTTTATCAAGAGACGCGGTAGCGTCTCACGCCTTATATTGTGTTCATTGACGTCAGATAGTTTGGCCATCTCTGGGCGATGCGTGGCGCCGGGCGTAGAGTCGCGGGCTGGTAATCGAGAGATTCCAGGTTCGATTCCACTCGGGTCCCATCCTCCCATATGTCTCAAAAGAGGTTTTCATATATTATCCTATATAATACCTATACCAGTTTATGGCCGTATGGCAAGTATTCGCCGGTGCCAACCCCATACGAAGCAAGCAAGTTTGTCCATCTTTATTGATACGTTGCTCGGCGTCACTTTGGTGCTCTCGGCACTGTCGTGCGCTCGCTGGATTTCACATATTTGCATTTTGTAATCAAGAAACGCGGTAGCGTCTCGCGCCAAGTATCATATCTACCGCTAATGCATTGTTCTCGAATCTTTATCGCATGATTTTCGATTTGATCCTGCATCGCTTCCGCCTTATTTTGGCATAATTTTCCGCATTGCTTACATACAGTTTCGGTATTGTTTCCACATCATTTGCGTACACAGAGATCTTTATTTTCTATGTTATTATAAAATTATATCATTATTAATAAAATTTTGAAAAGTAGTTTTGTCTATTTTTGATAAGCATGTGCGAGAGAGAAGTGGACGTGGGCGAAAAAAGCCCTGCGAGATCGCGTTTGCACCGGACGCGCAAAGATGCTCTCCGCGAGCGGCGGATATATTTTGAATACCGCAAGCGACGGTATAAACAGCGCGATTCCGCGAACGACGGAATAAACGGCGCGTTTTAATTGCGACAGATTAATCGCGAGCGACGAGAAATCTCTTTTATTTTATAGCGCCCGTATCAGCAGTTTTTTGAGGAAACAACGCATTTTCGTGAAAAATGTTTCATGCAAAAGTTGTAGAGCTCTAAGTGGCGCATTATATAATAATATTAGTATGACCTTGAATAGCACCGTCAAGGTCACATAAAAATCACTTTGAATTTTTTAAATGGAACCTCCTATTTTTCATTACATATTCTTGTAGCTTACCTCGAGAGCTTTCCAAAACACCATAATAAAGTATTTTTTCATTAAGTACTTTTTGAATTATTTTATATGTTAATCTGGCATATTTTGATATAAAAAATAAAATATTTCGTAAAATATTCAGTTTTCGATAATCTTACTGTAATACTTTTATGTACAGAATAATGAGACAAATCAATTAGTATAAAAAAATAATTGTTTTTAAGAAAATTATTTACAATGTATTTTTTAAAACAATTATTTGTTTTTTTTTTGCACTAATTGATTTATCTCATTATTCTGTACATAAAAGTATTACGGTAAGATTATCGAAAACTGAATATTTTACGAAATATTTTATTTTTTATATCGAAACATGTCAGATTGAAATATAAAATAATTCAAAAAGTACTTAATGAAAAAATACTTTATTATAGTGTTTTGGAAAGCTCTCGAGGTAAGCTACAAGAATATGTAATAAAAAATAGGGAGTTTCATTTAAAAAATTCAAAGTGATTTTTATGTGACCTTGACGGTGCTATTCAAGGTCATACTAATATTATTATATAATGCGCCATTTAGAGCTCTACAACTTTTGCATGAAACATTTTTCACGAAAATGCGTTGTTTCCTCAAAAAACTGCTGATACGAACGTTCTGTTACACCCTGTATACCCTGTAACGGTTCACCTTTCCCGTACGCCGCGGATCATACTCGCCGGTGCCAGGATTCGGGAGAAGGGGGAAACTCTAACTCACTCTTCCTCGGTGTAATCGGTTAAACCATGCCTTTATTCAAATAGTTGTGAAAGATAGTTAAACACCGCAAACTATAGTATATGTACAATGCAACATGCGGGAGCGGTGCGTACAGAAGTTCGCGATAGCGGTTCTACGCGGCTGGTGCGCGTGGAGCTCGGGAAGCGAACGCGGCTCATGCGGACGTGTTCTGCGATCGCGGTATTCGTATGTAAGCAATTATTGTTATTCTAAGGCAAACAGAATTGATCTGAAATGCTACGGGGTGTCGTGTGGCCTTCAATGTAATTCCAACTGCCTGACTACCTTATCCTTAGAAGGACGGGGCGTCGGCACTTTCTGCGGCTTATCCTTAAAAGGACTAGCGCGCTGTTGTAGTCTGAAGGCCGTGTGTAAAGGTGGAGTCGGCGCGACACTGGTGGCTATCCTAATACGGTTAATTAACTCTACAATCACAAGGTTTGGCCTGATGGCCGGTCTAGACGCGGTATATACAACGCGGTCTTACTGTCTAGCGGGTCGCGGTATAGATACAAAACGGTCTTAGAGCTTAAGGGGATCCAAAAGTGACGGCCGAACTCCGACGGGTTAGCGCCCTCATCCAAGCGTAACTAAAATTATCGATAATACCGACCGAAATTATCGATAATATCAATAATTTTAGTTCCGCTGTTACCGATATTAATATTTCTGCATGTTTTATGCATATTTGAAAGAGAATTGTGTTCAATATGTTGAAATCGGACAACATCGTGTATTTCTACTGCTCTATTGCCTCGCACGCATATCTAAGCGTATTTAAGCGTATAGATAACAGTATAATATAGACGTGTCTGCCTTTATCACATATTTGAACATAATTTCACATTGTTCATACGGGCTATGTGTCTTCCCATATATCTTCCAAGAGGAATAACATTTGGTTAGGTGTTATATATATAATTGTGTATATATATATGTATATGTATAATATGTACATAGACGTATACAGATGTATGTATATGATATATATACATATATTCTGAATATTATCATGTAACTTTCTATAAGTTGCGATCTATGCAATGCAGCTAATTTTTTTCAATCGATATAATTAATGGATATATAACAATGTATTATTTATACAAATATATATTATATTGTCTTCTTTTTGTTCGTATACATAAATGTTTATATATTTGTAATAAAGATTTATAATACATTGTTTGTCTCGATCGCAACAGAATAATATATTTTTACAATATTCTGAATATTGAAAATATAAAATGGGCCCCTCCATCGCCCATTTTCGTGAGAACGCAACCAATATGTTTTTCGTCTCTCCGATTATAATTTGCAATCGAGATTGAGGCATCTTTTTTTTCAATATTCGTACAAATATTACGATACACTTTTTGGATAATGTTATCCTATTAAAAAAAACCTCATAAAGGTAAAAAAATATACTTGGCGTCGCGATGCTACCGCGTCGCTTGATCATTGTGGAAAATGCAGCAGTTTATTGCCTTCTATAATTTTAAAAAAGTGTTCTCTCATGCATTTTACATCCTTGGAATATTTCTATTCACAAGGGTTGCCTCCTAAGGCTATAGTCGTGGCGAAAGCTGCAGCGTAAATCCCACAACATATGCCATCAGGTTGTATTTGAACCTTTTCAAAAATAATGTTAGCTTGATTTATTGTAGGATAACGTAGATGTATATAATTTTTCTCTTCAGCTACCATCTTACCGTATGTACAGCCAGGTAGGCTATCATATACGCGAAGTTTAGTGCCATCAAAGAAAATACATCGCCAGTGATCACTACAATTCCCTCCAATGATTTGTAAGCTTTTATTATTATCACTGGCTGCAATCATATGAGGAAACTCCAAATATTGCACACTTTGCGTTTCGAAATCAGAAGTTTCTCTTACGATGCGTAAAAATCGATCTAATGATTCATCGTTTATTTTGCTGTTTATGGACAAGATATTATCCTTCACGACAGAGAGAGGAGCAATCGCATTTAAACATTTTTTCATGTCTCTCCACATCGTCTTTAGTAATATCATGTTTGTTATTTGAATAACTAACTATGATACAATCATCATCTTGCTCTGTATCCAGAGTAGCAGCAGTAGCAGTAAATGCTTCTGCTTCTACAGGCAAAACATTTGATTTGCATCGCTTTTTTTCTTCGAGAATATTTGCATTTTTTATAATATTCCGCCGAATAGTTTTTCGGCTAATTATTTGTTTCGCTGCTTTTTCTTTAGCTTCTGTTATATATTTTGGATTTCTGATTGGCATATGTCTATTATGGCGACTATCCAATATTTCTGGAAGCATGCATTCGTAGTAGAACCGTGTTAGAAAAGGCAGCATTTGATTTTTCCAGAATTCATTGTCTGTACTAATACGCAATATTTTTATGCTTTTTGGCGTCCAAACAGCAAAAATGCAATATTCTCGCTTTGTTATATTCAATTGACCTTGAACTTGGTAAAAATATCGGTGATTCCGATTCATTTTATGTGGATTTTTTTTATCAAAGATGCCTTTCAAAGAAGGCAATGTCTCTATGGCTTCTTCTGCTGTCAAATGTTCAGCCGACAGAGGACATTTGATTTCCACAAGACCATTTTCCTCAATAAGTCCGTCAGGAGAAGCACCCAAGAATGGATTTTCATTATCAATGAACAATCCGCAAAGTTTTATTGCTTTATTTAATTTCATGGCCAATTCTTTCCTCGCTACATTTTCATTATCGCGACCATATTTCATGGCTGCGGTATCAATAGACGGAGGATATAAAATGTTTTTTACAGTCAATGCGCAGGACGTTGTCGGTCTCATGCGACATACGGTTCCAAAATTGGATGCCGTCAACATTTCACGTCTCAATGATAACCATAATTCGGACTCATTTTGGTTTCTAGTCTCAAGTTCTATTTCTTGCCAATTTACCCCATTTTCGAACAACTGTTCTAAATGATTTTGTCGCAGTTGCTCAAATATATCGGATGGAAAATCCGGTTTTTGCGATTGCGGACCGTAATAACGATCTGTTCCTGATTCTCGTTTGAATTTTTTTTGCCTTCCCTGCGCTTCTCGAGATTCTCTGGTTCTTGCAACTTTTATTTGGCGTCGCTTTTCCAGATTCTCGACAATAGGCGGAACAATCTTACACATGCTTTGATGTAATTGTGTAAGTACTTGTTGCGTATTGTATTGCACAACTGCTCCTGCAATTCTAGCATTGTAAGAGCCTTTTTTTCCAAAATTAATACACTTTCCGCCTATTTGTTTGCATATTATCGAATTGAACGATTCTGCAGGGTTATTCGTTAAATTTAGCAATAAGCTATTGGAGTAAGCGCTAAGATACATGACAGCACTTTGTATTTTTGGATAGAGACCATGTAATTTTAGAAACGGTACATATTTTTTCTTCGTTTCATTACAATTCTCTTTGCTTATATGACCGCGAGCTTCACATCGCTTATGTTCGCCAAAAATATGACTAGGAATGTTCAATATATCTTTTTGCAATTCCATAACCTGATAATGTTGAGGTTGCTTTTCATTTCTTCGTCTAGCGGCTACCTCTATTACCTCCTTTCGTATTTTTAAAATGTTGCTTTTTACAACATTTCGCACCTCTACAAAGCCACGCTGTCTATGCATCTTTGGCTGAGTCATCTCTGCCACAGCTTTAAACTTTTTGCATAAGTTGCGAAGCAAATGATTGGTGCATTCAATTTTTTTGACTGTCACCACATGTTCACGGTATGATCTGTTATCAACAATGGCCTGATATACACTACTGTCACCATCGGCAACAACTGTTTTGTAAATCAGTCCATGCATTTCAAGGCTACATTTAAAACTTTCCGCGATGGCATCGCTCTCCATGCTTGTAGAGCTGACATTGCGGTCGAAATTTTTGTAGCATTTGTGAGCTCTTGGTTCTATACCTCTCCGCTCTGCCACATTACATAGCGTGCAAAATTTATTGCGGACACCGACGAAGAGAATCTTTCCCGTTCGGTAACCAATTATGGCTCCAATACCGGAAAGTGAGTCGTAGGCGTTACCGTACGATCTCTTCATCCAACTACCATCCGCTACAACTGTTATATACGGAATGCCGTTTATAACCTCGTTTTTTTCAATAGCGAGTTGCTTTTCAACTTCGCCAACCATTTTCATATTTTCCATGGCTGTTTTTTGAAAATCATCGACTAAATTTTCTCTATATTTTCTGTAAGTCGGCTCGGACATACAAGGAACATTCATGGCTGCACACAGCTCTTCCAGCTGGGCAAAACCAATTCCCATTGTAACAGTTCCTGCTACAGCGGCTGTATTAATGTCCAATGTTTCAGGCTCTGTGGGTTCTGATCAGATGTTGGCTTCGTAATTGCACATTTGGCATTTGAAGAACACTTGTGTCATTAACCCACGGCGACGAAAATTAACGAGTTTCCAATCTTTAAATTGGCACTCTATTCCTCGCGTATGGTTATCAAATGTTCTATGGATTTCACTCCACAGAAAAGAAAAGTCGACAATGCGACGGCCTTCAGGCATGCTTTCCTGGATACGATTTGTATCCAGAAGGCCGTTTTCGATAACAAAATTATTGTTATCTTCGCAAAATTCAACATTTTCACACATACCTGTATTTGAAGTTGACTCGAGGCACTGCATTGTTTGGGTACTAATTATCGAATCCATTATATCGGGAAGTAATTCAACCGATTTTTGCAAATTTACAGATTCGTTAGTACCCTCAGTAATGCTAGTGTGCCGGGAGTCATTTGCCTCTTGGGTTAGCTGCAATAATTGTCGCCTGCAAAGAAAAATTAATGGATGAATATTTTTTAAAACATAGCTACAAAAATAAAATATTATATATAATAATATATATTATATATATAATTTTATATATTTTTGAAAAAAATAAAACCTCTGAAAAATAAGTGCAGTCTTTTGTTTATACATTTTTTTATCTAAGTGCTATTAAAAATTAGTTATATAATATATTATATAATACAATAGAAAATGTTTCGACAACATAAATGCCTCTAAAATATTTTATAACAAGCATAACGCACATGCAAAACAACCAGCTCACGAATTGATCGCCTCTGGCATATATTTTTTAACACACACGCAAATCGCATCTAGTGTGAAATAACAACCAACTCACGAATTGATCGCCTCTGGCATATATTTTTTAACACATATGCAAATCGCATCTAGTGTGAAATAACAACCAGCTCACGAATTGATCGCCTCTGGCATATATTTTTTAACACACATGCAAATCGCATCTAGTGTGAAATAACAACCAGCTCACGAATTGTGATCGCCTTTGGCATATATTTTTTAACACACATGCAAATCGCATCTAGTGTGAAATAACAACCAGCTCACGAATTGATCACTTCTGGCATATATTTTTTAACACACATGCAAATCGCATCTAGTGTGAAATAACAACCAGCTCACGAATTGATCGCCTCTGGCATATATTTTTTAACACACATGCAAATCGCATCTAGTGTGAAATAACAACCAGCTCACGAATTGATCGCCTCTGGCATATATTTTTTAACACACATGCAAATCGCATCTAGTGTGAAATAACAACCAGCTCACGAATTGATAGCCTCTGGCATATATTTTTAACACACAAGCAAATCGCATCTAGTGTGAAATAACAACCAGCTCACGAATTGATCGCCTCTGGCATATCTTTTTTAACACACATGCAAATCGCATCTAGTGTGAAATAACAACCAGCTCACGAACTGACCGCCTCTGGCTAACTAACTACTGTAGCACTAACTACTATTATAAAATACAAGTATAATAAATTTTCAATAAAATATCAAAATAAGCAAAAGACTGCGTTCTTATTTTTCAGAGATTTATGTTATATATTCGGCATTACTTATATATATATATATATACACTGTGTGTACACACACGCGCGTGCGCGCACACACACACACACGCACACACGCACACATATATATACATATATACATAGCTTGTCTCACCACCTCCGTACAATAATGTATTGTAGGGATAAAACAGGGTCAAAAATTGAAATACAAACATTTTGAAGCTGTAATGTTTTGAGTTATAAATGACCAAAGTTTATTATGATATCGCATACATCTCGCGCATTCAGTTCCGTAACTACACATATACGCGTACTGATCTGTCATTTGTTATTGATTTTACAAATCAGGTAATATTGATTTTTACTGCACAGCTGATTTTATTGTTTTTTATGTGTATGAGTATTATGTTATGCAATTAGCTGATATCAAACTATACTTGTACGTAAAATATTTAATTTGTTCTTAAATAACAATTTCAATTATTAATTAATTATTATATTATTATTTATTTTGATCAAATTTTGTACAAATTTATTTATTCCTTTTATCTGTCAGCAATAACAGATGACAGATCAGTATGTGTATAAAGCCTGAGGATATGAATTGTATGCAATATTATTAGCAAATTTTAATCACTTATAATTCAAAAATTATTGCAATCTTGATATTTTTGTATTAGAATTTTTGACTATTTTATTTCTAGAATGCATTATGTATATGGAGTTTGTGACCATGTACATATATATACAATAAATAGATTCTAATATGTGTGTATATAAAATTAAATAATTATATAAAACAGATGTAAGTAAATAAAATTTAATAATAATTTAAATTAAAACGATAGAAATCAATATAAATTTAAACATTAAATAAGTCATTTTATTTTTTTTTTATAAACTCAGGAATTGTATAATCTCAATTCAAAAAATGTTTTTGACAAGTTATCTCCAATTTAAAAAAATTACTAAGAAAGTAAATGTAAAATAATTTTATAATAATTATTTACAGAAGATATAAGAATAAATTTTTTTCATAATTAATTTTATAAATAAAAATTTAAATTAACTTACTTTAATTACTTATATATATATATATATATATATATATATATATATATATATATATATATATATATATACACACAAGTCAATTATCGTCAACCTTTAGCCGAGCGCACATTGGTGAGCCGCGCTGTAACAGCTGAGCGCTCACGCACACTACCGGGCGCACGTCGGTGAACCGCTCTGTAGCTGTAACAGCTGAGCGCTCACGCACACTACCAGGCGCGCGGCTCACCGGCGTGCGCCCGGCTAAAGATCGGCGATGATTGACTTGTGTATATATATATATATAAGTAATTAAAGTAAGTTAATTTAAATTTTTATTTACAAAATTAATTATGAAAAAAATTTATTCTAATATCTTCTGTAAATAATTATTATAAAATTATTTTACATTTACTTTCTTAGTAATTTTTTTAAATTGGAGAAAACTTGAGGTCGGGTTAATAAATTACTCGAATTTAAAATTTAACGTTACATTTATTCAAAAATAAAATGAATGATTTTAAAAAGATAAAATTTAACAATGGAACATTTAGTTTAATTTATAAAACTGTTATTATAAAATAAATTTTCTTAAAATCTAATGTGTAATTGTGTTCATGTGTGTATGTAAATGTAAAAAAAAATTTCTCGCGTGTGTTACAATAAATACGGAGGACATCAACCGGAATGCAGAGGGGAAAGACTAAAATTTAAATTCCGGTTGGAAATTTACAATAAGTTATTTTAATAAGTTATATAATAGATTAAATGACTAGGAATGAAAATGGGGAGGTAAGGTGGATTATCGAGCGTCTTCAAATTCTATTGTGGAGGGAGGAGGAAGCATCATCCAAAAGGCTTCCACAGGGACGCCTATTAGATATTGCTGGCCTGGGATGAGAAACGGGATAACAGACCCGGGAGGACTTACATTAAGGATATGATGGAATAGCCCAAGGTCTGCAATATCTGGGCCTACTCGGTAGATGTCTTCGGTGAGGGGAGCGGAATATGGAGGGAACTGTTCCAGGACCTGAACCAGTTTTGTCTAGCCTGTTCTTCGTGGAACTCAGACTCTCCTTCGGTATCGAAAGATCCCGGTTCGGGATCTTCCGGTTCCTTTTTGAGGTCCGGTAAACTCCTCCGCGAAGTCCTGGAGGGCTTCTTCAAAATCGTACGACGCTGGGAGATCGGACGATTCGAGGCGTGAAGAAAAGGGGGGAGTGGGAATTCTCGACGGTTGAGGGTCGAGAGACGTGGAATAATCGAAGGAAAGAGGGGGAGTAGGATTTCTCGACAGTTGAGGAGATTCAAGGAAGGCAGATGAATATTCGGAGGGAGGAGGAGGAGTAGGATTTCGCGACTGTTGAGGAAATTTAAGGAAGGCAGGTGAATATTCGGAGGAAGGGGAGGAGTAGGATTTCTCGACTGTTGAGGAGATTCAGGAAAGGCAGGCGAATATTCGGAGAGAGGATGGGGAGTAGGATTTTTTGATTGTTGATACTCGAGAGGGACAGGTGAATGAGGGCGCTCGGGGAAAGAGACGGTTGAATAAGAAGGAGGAGAATAATGAAAAGAAGAAGTAGGGGGATAAGGCTGTGTATTGCGTGTTTGTGTGTTAACTAAACGCTGAACTCTTAATTTAAATGACTGTTCGTCTAGATTTAACTTCTTATAATTGTTATGCCTCGGGTGAGGCACGAGAAATTTCGGGATCGTTGCCGGATTAAGATTTAGGAATCCGGGATGCGTCTGGCGGGTTACCCGTAGAACTGGACACTTTTTATATTAAATAAAGCTTTTATTTACTACAAATGGTCTTAGTTATAATTCGTCCTTGTTTTTATTATCTACTGGTGTCGCGTATCGCGTTAACTGACACTCGCGTGGGCGTGTTCGGAGTCGGATTTACGTTGCGAGACTCGCTCCTCGATCTCCACGATGTAGATATGCGTGATTACTCGATACTGTAATAATTATTGACACTTGCTGTTGATACTCGCGATTGTTAGCGATACTGCCCACGTAATGTTAATTAAAAATAAAGACTGCCCGCCGCACGTTAGCGATGGGTCTTTTTATTATTTCCCCTTTCCCGGGTTTCCCGGGAGGGGATCGTTTAGCGACAAGACCATGTGTCGTGTCGCTCGATTTTGGCGGCAAGAACCGGATGCAAGCTAAGGAGTTCTAAGTAGGACTTCTTTGCTTGAATTTTCGCAATTTCCTTATTCCTTTTCATTTCGCATTTAAGTAAGACTTCTTTGATTGCATTTTCGCAATGTTCTTATTCCGCTTGTCCTGATTTCCGCGTTTTAACAATGAAGTGATTGCGCAGTCGCTCGGGCTTCGCGCGTGGCTCGCGTTGTCATCGCTTCGCTCGGTCACGCTAGTAACGTGATGTGTATTCGCGTTACACGTTGAGCAATGCCTTACCGTATAAAATAATATATATCTAAAATAATATATATTTAGTAATTCGTGTATAGCCTTTTCGGGCTATAACACCCCTCCCCCGTAAAAAAAAGAAAAACGGAGGTATAAAACTGACGTTTTTCGCAAAACAAACAAGATTTTCTTCTTATTCTAATATACAATATTTTCCCCGTATATGAATTATAATCGTTTCTTATTCTAAAATCGTGTGCTTAAACTACGTTTTAGTATGGGTTTTGGGAATCCGTATGATATACGTGGTTCGTTTTCTTCGTATATCCTGACTGACGGTCGTTTCGTATATTCCTTTTTATTTTTTATAATTATATAAATTATTAATATTATTATAATTTTTGTGGTTATTCCGCTTGTCGCCATAGGATATACGAATTGTTTTTGCGTAAAGAATTTGTCGTTAGTGTTTTGCAAATCGTTGTTTATATCCTTTAATTTATTTTTTAATTCTGTTAATTCTGAATGCTGTACGATGTTTTGTTGTTTCGTGTCTAGTATGTCTGTATTGTTCCGTATACATGTAATATTAATTTCCAGTAAATACGTTTCTATTTCGCTGCCTTGTACGACTTCCTTTGATTGGATCGTCATTTCCGTTGTTATTAATTTACATTTATTTTGAAGTGTGATTTGCCTCGTTCCTTTAATTATCTTTCTAATTTCTTTATAATTTTTGCATTGGATTATTATTAGTTGTTCGCGTATAGTTGAATATAGCCAAGTAAGTGGCTGTCGCAACGGTATCCATATCGTTTCTGTCGCAATTACATGTTTACTTTTGCAAGCCTCGTTTTGGCTTTGTTGTTGCAAGTACATTTGTATTTCGCACGGCGCGTTCGAATTGATGCGGTGTATTGGTTGCGTTTTCTCGGTTATGTATCTAGAACCTATTTGAATACAATTTTTTAAATCTTCTTCGGTTGCGATAATATACGTTAGCCCTTCTCTATTAACTACTATTATTTCGTTGCTTACTTCCGCTTGAGTGAATATATTTTTGTTGTCGTGAATAGGTAATAGGGTTAGTTTTTATTTTAATCTTCTATAAATGATTTTAATTTGTTTATGTGCATGCGAACTGTTTTCCTCCCCTTTTTTAACGTGTAGTTCACGTCTGAATTTTTTTCAATTATTACGTACGGTCCGGTCCATAGAGATTCAAGTTTCTTAGATCGTCCGCATCGGAGAGTCTCGTCATGCATTAGTACTTTGTCGCCGACTTTAAATTTTATTTCTCTAGTACTTTTATCGTACTGTTGTTTAGCTTTAATTTTTTCTTCTTTAACATGCTCTTTTGCGAGCTGATTTGTTGCCCGTAGTCTTTCTTTTAATTCTTGCGCGTAATCGTCGTAATTATATGTCGGTTTAGGCGGTCTCGTCAGTGACGTAGGTAGATCCGCTTGGTGCCCGTAAACTAATTCGAAGGGTGTATACCCCGTAGCTGTGTGTGGCGTCGTATTATATGTGAACATTGCGAACGGTATCCATTCGTCCCAGTCTGTCTGGTCTTCATTTATGTAGTGTCTTAAATATTCCGCTAATGTTCGGTGCGATCGTTCTAACGCGCCATTACTTTCCGGATGATAGACAGTTGTTTGTATTTTATTTATTTTTAATAATTTACATGTATTTTTAAATATTTCGCTGAATCGTGCGTTTTGAGGTTGCGGAATGCTCTTTTCCTTTGATCATCGAATCGTATAATTTCATCGCTAGTAAATCAACGCGTTGTCCGAAAGCGTGCGCAGATTCATTCGGCTTTTGTTTTAACGAATTGAATTCGATCTGTAAGTGTGTCGTGCTTTGTTTCGACTGGTAACAAGTCTCGAGTTGTTGTGTTAGTTCGTCAAAAGTCTGAATATTTCGTGTCTCGAAATCCTGCATGGCTTTTCCTTTTAGTTTCGTATATAAAATTGCTCGGATTAAAAATTTTTCATCCGCGGGATTTATGTTTTGAACGGCGTACGTGCATGCATTTAAAAATTCTAATAACTTATGTCGCGATGTTCCGTCAAATTCGGGAATCATTGTTCTTGCTTCTTTTAACGGCAAGTAGTTCGGAGCAATGCTTCGTCGATTTCTGATGTCGCGGTCGGTTCGCCCGTAGGTGACATTAACCGCGTCGTTATCGTTTTCTTGGCGGTTACATCCGTGACGTGGCAAATCTATAATCGCGTCTTCTACTCGCGTTATTCGCCTATTCAATGCTCTTATTTCTGTGCGCATTTCATTTAGTATTTCGAGGAGTTGCGTATCATCTCTTCTTTCCTCGCGATGTGTTTCGGGAGGCGGCGTGCGATTCGCCTCCGCTACGTTTTGGTCCATCTGGCGAATGGATCGTCGCATATTTTCGATTTCCTCGTCTACCGCGCTTTGCGGCGGGTTCGCGGGCGTGCCTTCGTGCAGATTTCGCGATTCGGCCATATTATTTTCTTGTTGGCTATAAATCTCTTCCGGATCGAACAGATCGCTTTCGTAAGAAGTTAGCGAAAATTCGCGCCGTAAAGATACTCTACTTGGAGTTCTACTAATGTACAAGTCACAAGTAAAATACAGTCGCGTACGTCTAGTCTCGCGTTGAGTGTTGTCAGTGGGGTCAGTCGTATTACGCGGGAGTAGGCTTTCGTCCAAATTGTTAAATGGAAATTCGCGTTCTGTGACTACGGTTTCCGGTAACTCGGGCTCGCTTTCGCTCGAATATTGTGTTTCTAAGTTTCTTCGCGCGTTATAAAGATTTTCTCGCGGTGTTAAACTTAAATTAATAGCTCGTCGGGCTGGTTCTCTCAGTAACCACGATCGGTTCGCTATCGGTTTCGGTATTAGACCGATAGCGTATTAGAACTTTCAGACATTCACGCAGTTATATTTATTAAATTTTTTAGACTTACAATATTATGACGGCTCGCATGATCGCTTGCTGTGTCAGTAGGTCGCTGATGCTGCAGTCCTTGCGGCGGTCGTTGTCCGGCGTCGGTGCGTTGTCCGTAGAGTTATCGTAGGTCGCGATGCTTGGCGGCTCTCGCATCTGCTACAGCTGTTGTGGCGATACTCGTTCTGTCGTCCGTGCGTTGTCTTCCGTCGATTGTGATTTCCGTCAGCTTACGTTTTACTTGTGCTGGCGTGCCTGCCCTGTTTACACTCTGGGTGCTTTGCAGGTCTTGGGGAAGGCTTGGCTGCTTCAATCCGTCAATTTCAATTCGATTGATTGCTGGCGTGCCCGTTTTGAATACAGTTGTGTCCTTTTCAGGTCTTAGCGGGATGAGCTCGCTGACGTCCTCTGGCAGATCCCACCGCTGCCACCAATTATGTTATGCCTCGGGTGAGGCACGGGAAATTTCGGGATCGTTGCCGGATTAAGATTTAGGAATCCGGGATTTGTCTGGCGGGTTACCCGTAGAACTGGACACATTTCATATTAAATAAAGCTTTTATTTACTACAAATGGTCTTCGTTATAATTCGTCCTCGTTTTTATTATCTACTCGTGTCGCGTATCGCGTTAACTGACATTCGCGTGCGCGTGTTCGGAGTCGGGATTACGTTGCGAGACTCGCTCCTCGATCTCCACGATGTAGATATGCGTGATTACTCGATACTGTAATAATTATTGACACTTGCTGTTGATACTCGCGATTGTTAGCGATACTGCCCACGTAATGTTAATTAAAAATAAAGACTGCCCGCCGCACGTTAGCGATGGGTCTTTTTATTATTTCCCCTTTCCCGGGATTCCCGGGAGGGGATCGTTTAGCGACAAGACCATGTGTCGTGTCGCTCGATTTTGGCGGCAAGAACCGGATGCAAGCTAAGGAGTTCTAAGTAGGACTTCTTTGCTTGAATTTTCGCAATTTCCTTATTCCTTTTCATTTCGCATTTAAGTAAGACTTCTTTGATTGCATTTTCGCAATGTTCTTATTCCGCTTGTCCTGATTTCCGCGTTTTCGCAATGAAGTGATTGCGCAGTCGCTCGGGCTTCGCGCGTGGCTCGCGTTGTCATCGCTTCGCTCGGTCACGCTAGTAACGTGATGTGTATTCGCGTTACACGTTGAGCAATGCCTTACCGTATAAAATAATATATATCTAAAATAATATATATTTAGTAATTCGTGTATAGCCTTTTCGGGCTATAACACCCCTCCCCCGTAAAAAAAAGAAAAACGGAGGTATAAAACTGACGTTTTTCGCAAAACAAACAAGATTTTCTTCTTATTCTAATATACAATATTTTCCCCGTATATGAATTATAATCGTTTCTTATTCTAAAATCGTGTGCTTAAAAACTACGTTTTAGTATGGGTTTTGGGAATCCGTATGATATACGTGGTTCGTTTTCTTCGTATATCCTGACTGACGGTCGTTTCGTATATTCCTTTTTATTTTTTATAATTATATAAATTATTAATATTATTATAATTATTGTGATTATTCCGCTTGTCGCCATAGGATATACGAATTGTTTTTGCGTAAAGAATTTGTCGTTAGTGTTTTGCAAATCGTTGTTTATATCCTTTAATTTATTTTTTAATTCTGTTAATTCTGAATGCTGTACGATGTTTTGTTGTTTCGTGTCTAGTATGTCTGTATTGTTCCGTATACATGTAATATTAATTTCCAGTAAATACGTTTCTATTTCGCTGCCTTGTACGACTTCCTTTGATTGGATCGTCATTTCCGTTGTTATTAATTTACATTTATTTTGAAGTGTGATTTGCCTCGTTCCTTTAATTATCTTTCTAATTTCTTTATAATTTTTGCATTGGATTATTATTAGTTGTTCGCGTATAGTTGAATATAGCCAAGTAAGTGGCTGTCGCAACGGTATCCATATCGTTTCTGTCGCAATTACATGTTTACTTTTGCAAGCCTCGTTTTGGCTTTGTTGTTGCAAGTACATTTGTATTTCGCACGGCGCGTTCGAATTGATGCGGTGTATTGATTGCGTTTTCTCGGTTATGTATCTAGAACCTATTTGAATACAATTTTTTAAATCTTCTTCGGTTGCGATAATATACGTTAGCCCTTCTCTATTAACTACTATTATTTCGTTGCTTACTTCCGCTTGAGTGAATATATTTTTGTTGTCGTGAATAGGTAATAGGGTTAGTTTTTATTTTAATCTTCTATAAATGATTTTAATTTGTTTATGTGCATGCGAACTGTTTTCCTCCCCTTTTTTAACGTGTAGTTCACGTCTGAATTTTTTTCAATTATTACGTACGGTCCGGTCCATAGAGATTCAAGTTTCTTAGATCGTCCGCATCGGAGAGTCTCGTCATGCATTAGTACTTTGTCGCCGACTTTAAATTTTATTTCTCTAGTACTTTTATCGTACTGTTGTTTAGCTTTAATTTTTTCTTCTTTAACATGCTCTTTTGCGAGCTGATTTGTTGCCCGTAGTCTTTCTTTTAATTCTTGCGCGTAATCGTCGTAATTATATGTCGGTTTAGGCGGTCTCGTCAGTGACGTAGGTAGATCCGCTTGGTGCCCGTAAACTAATTCGAAGGGTGTATACCCCGTAGCTGTGTGTGGCGTCGTATTATATGTGAACATTGCGAACGGTATCCATTCGTCCCAGTCTGTCTGGTCTTCATTTATGTAGTGTCTTAAATATTCCGCTAATGTTCGGTGCGATCGTTCTAACGCGCCATTACTTTCCGGATGATAGACAGTTGTTTGTATTTTATTTATTTTTAATAATTTACATGTATTTTTAAATATTTCGCTGAATCGTGCGTTTTGAGGTTGCGGAATACTCTTTTCCTTTGATCATCGAATCGTATAATTTCATCGCTAGTAAATCAACGCGTTGTCCGAAAGCGTGCGCAGATTCATTCGGCTTTTGTTTTAACGAATTGAATTCGATCTGTAAGTGTGTCGTGCTTTGTTTCGACTGGTAACAAGTCTCGAGTTGTTGTGTTAGTTCGTCAAAAGTCTGAATATTTCGTGTCTCGAAATCCTGCATGGCTTTTCCTTTTAGTTTCGTATATAAAATTGCTCGGATTAAAAATTTTTCATCCGCGGGATTTATGTTTTGAACGGCGTACGTGCATGCATTTAAAAATTCTAATAACTTATGTCGCGATGTTCCGTCAAATTCGGGAATCATTGTTCTTGCTTCTTTTAACGGCAAGTAGTTCGGAGCAATGCTTCGTCGATTTCTGATGTCGCGGTCGGTTCGCCCGTAGGTGGCATTAACCGCGTCGTTATCGTTTTCTTGGCGGTTACATCCGTGACGTGGCAAATCTATAATCGCGTCTTCTACTCGCGTTATTCGCCTATTCAATGCTCTTATTTCTGTGCGCATTTCATTTAGTATTTCGAGGAGTTGCGTATCATCTCTTCTTTCCTCGCGATGTGTTTCGGGAGGCGGCGTGCGATTCGCCTCCGCTACGTTTTGGTCCATCTGGCGAATGGATCGTCGCATATTTTCGATTTCCTCGTCTACCGCGCTTTGCGGCGGGTTCGCGGGCGTGCCTTCGTGCAGATTTCGCGATTCGGCCATATTATTTTCTTGTTGGCTATAAATCTCTTCCGGATCGAACAGATCGCTTTCGTAAGAAGTTAGCGAAAATTCGCGCCGTAAAGATACTCTACTTGGAGTTCTACTAATGTACAAGTCACAAGTAAAATACAGTCGCGTACGTCTAGTCTCGCGTTGAGTGTTGTCAGTGGGGTCAGTCGTATTACGCGGGAGTAGGCTTTCGTCCAAATTGTTAAATGGAAATTCGCGTTCTGTGACTACGGTTTCCGGTAACTCGGGCTCGCTTTCGCTCGAATATTGTGTTTCTAAGTTTCTTCGCGCGTTATAAAGATTTTCTCGCGGTGTTAAACTTAAATTAATAGCTCGTCGGGCTGGTTCTCTCAGTAACCACGATCGGTTCGCTATCGGTTTCGGTATTAGACCGATAGCGTATTAGAACTTTCAGACATTCACGCAGTTATATTTATTAAATTTTTTAGACTTACAATATTATGACGGCTCGCATGATCGCTTGCTATGTCAGTAGGTCGCTGATGCTGCAGTCCTTGCGGCGGTCGTTGTCCGGCGTCGGTGCGTTGTCCGTAGAGTTATCGTAGGTCGCGATGCTTGGCGGCTCTCGCATCTGCTACAGCTGTTGTGGCGATACTCGTTCTGTCGTCCGTGCGTTGTCTTCCGTCGATTGTGGTTTCCGTCAGCTTACGTTTTACTTGTGCTGGCGTGCCTGCCCTGTTTACACTCTGGGTGCTTTGCAGGTCTTGGGGAAGGCTTGGCTGCTTCAATCCGTCAATTTCAATTCGATTGATTGCTGGCGTGCCCGTTTTGAATACAGTTGTGTCCTTTTCAGGTCTTAGCGGGATGAGCTCGCTGACGTCCTCTGGCAGATCCCACCGCTGCCACCAATTATGTTATGCCTCGGGTGAGGCACGGGAAATTTCGGGATCGTTGCCGGATTAAGATTTAGGAATCCGGGATTTGTCTGGCGGGTTACCCGTAGAACTGGACACATTTCATATTAAATAAAGCTTTTATTTACTACAAATGGTCTTCGTTATAATTCGTCCTCGTTTTTATTATCTACTCGTGTCGCGTATCGCGTTAACTGACATTCGCGTGCGCGTGTTCGGAGTCGGGATTACGTTGCGAGACTCGCTCCTCGATCTCCACGATGTAGATATGCGTGACTACTCGATACTGTAATAATTATCGACACTTGCTGTTGACACTCGTGACTGTTAGCGATACTGCCCGCGTAATGCTAATTAAAGATAAAGACTGCCCGCCGCTCGTTAGCGAGGGGTCTTTTTATTATTTCTCCTTGATTTCCCGGGAGGGGATCGTTTAGCGACAAGACCATGTGTCGTGTCGCTCGATTTTGGCGGCAAGAACCGGATGCAAGCTAAGGAGTTCTAAATAGGGCTTCTTTGTTTGCATTTTCGCAATTTCCTTATTCCTTTTTATTTCGCTTTTAAATAGGACTTCTTTGATTGCATTTTCGCAATATCCTTATTCCGCTTGTCCTGATTTCCGCGTTTTTGCAATGAAGTGATTGCGCGGTCGCTCGGGCTTCGCGCGTGGCTCGCGTTGTCAGCGCTTCGCTCGGTCAACGCTCGTAACGTGATCTGTATTCGCGTTACACGTTGAGCAATGCCTTACCGTGTATAATAATATATATCTAAAATAATATATATTTAGTAATTCGTGTATAGCCTTTTCGGGCTATAACATAATCGATAATATTAGGTGTACAAATAAGTTTCCGCCGTTTGACAAAAGTTGGCGCCACCAGTAAGTTATGGTTAAAATTGTCAGATGTAAAACGTCCTTATCGTAAGATTGGACATCAGTCAATAACATAACCTTAAAATATTAATGATTTTTTATCAGTAGAATATATTCTTTTGTGTGCGAAAATGTCGAGTTTTGAGCCGAATAAGCGTCATTTGCGGGAACTTTTGATTTACTTCTTCAATTTGAAGAAATCTGCAGCTGAGGCGTATCGATTGCTTGTAGAAGCATATGGTGAGGCTGCCTTAAGTGAGAGAAGTTGTCGTGAGTGGTTTCAAAAGTTTAAGAACGGTGAATTTGACATCGAAGACAAAGAACGTAGCGGAAGGCCGAAAGTGTATGAAGACGCGGAATTGGAAGCATTATTGGATCAAGATTCGTGCCAAACGCAAGAAGAACTTGCACTTACATTGGGAGTGACTCAACAAGCAATTTCACATCGGTTGAAATCATTGGGATTGATTCAAAAACAAGGAAATTGGGTTCCATATGAACTGACGCCGAGAAACGTTGAACGCCGATTGTTCACATGTGAAATGCTGCTTGCCAGGCATAAACGAAAGGATTTTCTGCACCGTATAGTCACTGGTGATGAAAAATGGATCCACTATGATAATCCAAAAAGGAAGAAATCATGGGGACCACCTGGCCATGCTTCAATATCTACAGCTATGCCAAATATTCATGGAAAAAAACTCTTGTTATGCATTTGGTGGGATCAGCTTGGTGTCGTGTATTATGAGTTGCTCAAACCGAACGAAACCATTACTGGGGCTGTCTACCGAACACAATTGATGAGATTGAGTCGAGCACTCAAGGAAAAGCGCGCCCACTACTCCAGACACGACAAAGTTATTCTCCTGCATGATAATGCTCGTCCACATGTTGCGGCGCCGGTCAAAACCTATTTGAAAACACTCAATTGGGAAGTTTTACCCCACCCGCCGTATTCACCAGACATTGCTCCTTCTGATTTCCACATGTTTAGATCGATGGCGCATGGCCTGTCTGAGCAACACTTCACATCATATTAAGATACCAAAAATTGGGTCGATTCGTGGATAGCCTCAAAAGATAAAGCATTCTTCCGACGCGGTATCCGTATGCTGCCAGAAAGATGGGAAAAAATAGTGGCAAGCGATGGACAATACTTCAAATAAAACATTAGGTTCCGTTCTTTCACAATAAATGCCCAATTTTTGATAAAAAACGGCGGAAACTTATTTGTACACCTAATAAAACTAGGATCCGCGGACGCTCGAACCAACAGTTTCCGGATCTTTTTATTTTCCCGGTTGCGGACGTGTTTCGCTCAGCACTTAAAACGCTTTGCCGGAATTGTTTCCACTGGGAAACACACGCAAGAGTTAAATGAGGTATTGATATTTAGTTAAACGAAACAGTTTGGTAATAATAAAAAAAAGAATAGAGGAAACTCTTAAAGATCTTAATTGTATTTATTATCAATATATATACATATATATATATATATATATATATATATATATATATATATTTTTTTTTTGAGGGGAAAAAACGATATGAAGGGAATTATTATAGAAGTAGAGGAAGAAGATTTTCCTTTAGGTCTGACAGCCAAGTATGAATGCCAATCATGATATTACGTCAAGATCCTGGCTAATCACACTTAGGGACTCGCGAAAGGGGAAGGATTGCTTGAGTCTAACTATAAGTAGAATGTCAATCTTGACAGTATCCAAGATCCTGGCTAATCAAACTTAAGGACTCGCATGGAGAAAGGATTACTCGAGTCTAGCAATAAGTATGCATGCCAATCTTGACAGTTATCAAGATCCCGGCTAATCACACTTAGGGACTCGCAGAAGGGAGGGAAGGTTCAAAGGAGAGGAGATATAAAATATTTAATAACCAAAATTTAATTTAATAATAATATTAGTAAATATGTGTGCTTGGACATTAATTGAAGATTCGAATTTAACAACAAACTGTTTCTTTTGAGAGGAAGGGAAAAATAATGTAAGAGAGAGGTAGAAAACAACATAAAAAAAATAAGATTCTTTGGTAGACTCACTACTTGTTGTGTGCGAAGGAAAAGATGTCTATTCTCAATAACCGAGCGATGCACAACCCTCTATCTGCCATGGAAGACCTGGCTGGAAAAGTGGGCCCGGAGATCCGTTCGGTTACAGTGGTGTTGATCGATGCACAAACATACACCACACGTCGTTTGTCCGCACGAATAATTCTTAAGTCATATAAGTATAACTCTTTGCACTGCACAACGCGCAGAAAACTGTGAGGATAGACTAATCAAGTTCGGTATATCGATACGACAGAGCGGTCTGAAGGCAGAAGGTTTCGGATCGAGAGGCAAAGATGAACTAATTTTTCTGAGAGAAGATTTCGCGTACGTTGAATTTTAACGTCTCTTCGCGTACTCTTTCCATTAGGCAGGCAATATTCTTTTTTAACGAATCAATCTCTAAAATAGTGCCCCTTTCATGAGTTGAGGGCATCTCCCTTTCAAAAGAAGGTCCAGGAGGTTGCGCCTATTGGTGTAGGCTTTTGTTTTTAAAAATTAAGTCTTGCCCACTGGAGAGTCCGCAATGATCGGCCAAGTTGACAGTTTTATTATTCACTTGAGTTTTATCTCAAGCAGATAACGCGCAAGGGTGGTCTAGCACGGCGAGCACGTGATGTCAAGTGTCGCGAGTTTCTGTCGCGGATCGTAATTACGTCGATAAGACATCGCTCTAGTTCTTAGAAGGGCCTTTATTCGAGACTCTTCTTATACCGCGTTTTCACTAGCGGACTTTCAAGAAAAAATGTTATTTGATCCGTTTGTTTGTCTCTTACATGCGCACTGTTTAGATTTCAAGCCTTCTCATAGTTCGAGTATCTTTTAGTTACTGTTTAAAATTTCTTTTCTTCTAGCGGACCTTTGTGTTCGAATATTTATCGCGCATGGTTTAGGTTCTGAAATATTAGTCTCGTCTGCTAGATATTCTTTTAGTTTAATGTCTATGTCAAGTGCAAAGAGTTCCAGAGCGTAGGCGTTTAATATTACGTGAAAGAAAAGAATCGTGGAATCCATCGGACAGTAACTTTGCCAATTTTAAAGATATCTTCAATCCTACTAAAAAAAACTTCACAAAGGTAAAAAAAATACGCCAAGTACATACCTAAAAAATAAGAAATAAAAACTAAATATGAAATCAATAGTTAATTAGCCAAGTACTTAGAAGCAATTCAGTTCGTGAGAATTTGTAATTTGAAATAATATTTGTCATAAAATCAAACTTGTATTTATAGAAATGTTATACACAAATTCTCTCCATAAAATTAAAACGCATTTTATTTTTATTAACAGAAACCTGATTTTCAAAATAAGTTTAATAGAAATAAAAAAACAAAAAAAATTTTAATTGAAAAAACTTGGCGCTGCTAAACTAAACAATATGCTAAAATTAATGTATTCATTCTTTAATACATTCACATTGCAGTTATTGTGATATAACTAAACTAAATAAAATTCTAAATTAAATTTAGATCTAAATTAAATTTATTGTTCGTTGGTTTTAATATATACTTTAAAAGTTAGCAGCGCCAAGTTTTTTTAATTAAATTTTTTTTATATTTTTTAATTTTTATTAAACTTATTCGAAAATCAGGTTTCTGTTAATAAAAATAAAATACGTTTTATTTTTATGGAGAGAATTTGTGTATAACAATTCTATAAATATAAGTTTAATTTTATGACAAATATTATTTCAAATTAGAAATTCTCACAAACTGAATTGCTTCTAAGTACTTGGCTAGTTAACTATTGATTTCATATTTAGTTTTTATTTCTTATTTTTTAGGAAAAATTTTTATAAGTTATTTTTTAGATATGTATTTGGCGTATTTTTTGTACCTTGTTTTACTTTTTTTAGTGGGATTGAAGATATTTTTAAAATTGACAAAGTTACGTTACTTTTTTATAGCAAATAAGTCGTAACTTTTAAACTATTCAACTTCAAACGAAAGCAAAATCACTACAAATAACTACAAACGATTCTAAAACACATGGCGCAAGCGGATTCGAAATATCTTTAAAATTGACAAAGTTACATTATTTGTTTATTGTAAATACGTTGTAACTTTTAAACTATTCAACTACAAACGAAAGCAAAATCACTACAAACAACTACAAACGATTCTAAAACACATGGTGCAAGCGGGTTCGACATATCTTTAAAATTGACAAAGTTACGTTATTTGTTTATTTGTAAATACGTTGTAACTTTTAAATTATTCAACTACAAATGAAAGCAGAATCACTACCAACAAACGACTACCAACGATTCTAAAACACATGGCGCAAGCGGATTCGAGATATCTTTAAAATTGACAAAGTTGCGTTATTTGTTTATTGCAAATAAGTCGTAACTTTTAAACTATTCAACTACAAACGAAAGCAAAATCACTACAAACAGCTACAAATGATTCTGAATCAAGATATATCAATAATTTTTCTTTACCTTTAAGTCGGGTAACAATTACTAAAAAAAATTTTTTTTTATTTTTTATTGTGATTTGAACTACAAACAAAAATATTGTGATAGGAGTTTGAGTTTCGCGGGAAGAGAGTTTAGTTGCGCGGCGTGCGCGTCTACTTATTCTGTCTCTTTTTTTTCTCTCTCAATACTTTTGTACCGGTGGTACGGAAAGTCACGTATAGCATAACCCTTCTTTGTATACTAGTAAAGATAACTGTTCAGCCGTAATATTCTTATAATATAACCACGTTCTGCTTTATTATACCTAAATCCATAACAAACCTTCAACAAGGTTATGGGCCCAGGACGTTTCTATTGCGGATACGGAAATTTTCTAAAAATTGTGAGTACGATCTAACCTAGACATGGCAAATGTAAATACGTTCGATCGAGTTGATAAACTGAATAGCAGTAATTATCGAACATGGAAATTTGCTATGAAGATGTTATTGATACAAAGAGAATTGTGGGATTATGTAAATGGATCCACTATATTACAAGATGATGCCACGGTTGAGCAAAAGATAAGACATAAGTCGAAAGATGAAAAGGCTTTATCAACCATTGCTCTATCAATAGATCCAGATCAACAAATTCATATAGTACATTGTGAAACGATGAGGCAAGCATGGTTGGTCCTCGAAGAAATATATGAACCAAAGTCGAGGCAGCGAATAATGCAACTAAAGAGACAATTTGTTCGAATTCGGTTAAAAGATGACGAAAACATGGAGTCATACTTAAGTCGACTAAAAATCTGTTCAGATTTTTTACGTGAAGCAGAAGCAGAGATTAAGGAAGAAGACTTGGCGTATGCTATGCTTTCTGGTCTTCCTGAAACCTACGATGCTCTCATGATGACACTCGCAAGTCTGGAGGACGAGAAATTTACTTCTACCGAAATAAGGAAAGCCCTAACCATGGAGTATGATAGACGAATGTCCAAATGCGAGGATGAACAGCAAAAAAATAAGATCGTCGCATATCAGACGAAAAAAGGTAAGCAAAACTTTTCTGAAAAATATACTAAATCAGGAAAATGTTTTAGTTGCGGTAAACAAGGACATTTTGCAAAACAATGCCGAAACAAAGAAAGAAAAAGTGATAAGAGCGATACTGCCAAGGAAAAACAGATTGCTTTATTCACGGATGCAAATTGCACTATGTCACAGGATGCTTGGTTAATAGATAGTGCCGCAACGCACCACGTTTGTAAAAATGGAGAATGGTTTGAGAACCTACAAAGTATTAAATCTGAACCCATTGGTACTGCTGAAATAGCAGTTTATCAGGACGAGGGATCACTAACCGCGGAAGGAGTTGGTGATATAAAACTGCAAGTCAAAATCAATCATAAAGGCTACAAAGTAATCTTGTAGAACGTTTGTTATGCAACTAAATGCAGAAGAAATTTGATGTCAGTGGCTCAGATAGAAAAGAAAGGAAGGATATTAGAATTTAAAAACGGTTTAGCCCGTGTCGTGGATGGAAAAACGGGTCAACGGATACTTGAAGCTCGTAGATTAGATAACCTCTATATAGTTCAAGCAGATATAATAAATCCCAAAAGCCAAGGTATAATTAAACTACACACTGCAAGCATGACAGAACAAAATTTATGGCATAGACATTTTTGTCATATCAATAATAAAAGCATAGAGGAACTAAGACAAAAAGGTTTTGTTCGCGGATTAGATTATCACAAAGTAGACTCAGATCTTTGTCATGGATGCTGCATTGGAAAATCTACTAAGATACCATGTAAACTAAGGTATCAATGGGCGTCAATCGAGGGACGTGTTGGAACTAATCCATTCTGACTTGTGCGGCCCTATGCCTGTCACATCTATAGACGGTTCAAGGTACATAATGACACTAATAGACGACTATTCTTGTAAAATAATGGTTTATTTTTTGAAGAGTAAGGACAAGGTAGTTCATAACATTAAAAACATTATAAGCAAAGTCGAGAGAGATAAACGATGGGCGCGGGGCCCGCGGAGCGGGGGGCGGGGGACCGCGTCCTAACCGATAGGCGAGGGACCCGCTAACCTAACCGGTAGGCGAGGGGTCCGCGGAGAGGGGGAGAGGGACCGCGTCCTAACCGCGAGGGGCGAGGGACCCGTCCTAACTAACCGAACCGGGTAGGCGAGGGGTCCGCGGAGAGGGGGAGAGGGACCGCGTCCTAACCGATTGGGAGGGACCCGCGGGGAAGAGGGAACGCGCGTACGATGCCGCGAGTAGGTGTGAGAGAGATAGCGCGAGGCGTCCGCAATGTGTAAGAGAAGGATAGCGCGAGGCGTCCATATGAGCGTAAGACAAGGATAGCGTTTGCATGCACGTTGGAGAGAGATGGCGCGAGGCATTCACGTTGGAGAGAGATGGCGCGAGGCATGCACTTGGGAGAGAGATAGCGCGAAGCATGCACTTGGGAGAAAGAGAGAGAGAGAGAGAGAGAGATAGCGCGAGGCATGCATGTGGATGATACGACGTTCGTAAGGCGGTGAGAGAGAGATAGCGCGAGGCATGCACGCGTGTAGGAAAAGGATAGCGTCCGCATTGGCGTGGGAAAAGGATGACGTTCGCATGCATGTGGGAGAGAGAGAGACAGCGCGAGGCATGCATGGACGTGGGAGAAGGAGGCGCAGAAATAATCAACATTTTTTTTTTAAATATAATAATAATAATATTTATTCAAAAAATTGTGTATATAATATAATGTGTGTGTGTGTGTGTGTGTGTGTGTGTGTGTGTGTGTGTGTGTGTGTGTGTGTGTGTGTATATATATATATATATATATATATATATATATATATATAAAATAAAAAATAAAAAAAAATAATAATAAAAATATAATGATAATAATAATGATAATAATAATGATAATAATAATAATGCGGCGCTCCATCTGAGACAAAAAAATACAAGTCTTATTAGTATAAGAATTTAATTTTTATAAATCTAATATAAATTTTAAAAAAGAAGATACTTACAATTAATTCTTCGAGTATTTCAATGCGGTTCATAACGAGACGTCAGCTGTGTTTTATATATCAAAATCCCATTCCTTGTACATCACTTCTTCATGATCTCTCAGACGATGATCCAAATCTATTGTATTAGATTTCTTCAAGCCGATTTCTCGGCCTTGTACCATTTGTACAAGTGAAGTCACAGGAGTGTTTGTAGACAGCGCCGGGACACGGACATCTATGGGTTTGTAACGTTTGCGTAACGAATGTCTTAAACTTTCAAGTCGCGCGATTCTGCCAAACAGCGATTGAATTCCGCGCCTCTGTTGTAATATCGCGAGTCGGTACTGTTCTTCCAACCACTCGAGACACTCAAGGCACGTTCTTTCCCGTAACCCGCATGAACACGCCGAGTCCACCTCTATGTAAAACTCCCATAGATATTGTTCTAATCGCGCAATGTATTTGGGTTTCTCCATATTTCCAATTCAAGTTTTTTTTTTTTCACAACACAAGTTTTTGTCCAGCTTATACAATGCAAATTGGACACATATTGCAGGGCATTATCTGATACAGCGGTTTTCTACACTCTGCGCAAAACGATCCCAGGATTAGGTCAAAAATTGCACTTTCATGTTCTCGCACAACACGAATATTCGAAAATAAGTCTGAAATTCGCATAAAACAGTCTGTGCAAAATTTTTCGTTGACGTCACTTTTATAATAAAAGTATATACAGCACATTTTCACCGCACCTAAACTATTTATTTCAACTCGGTTTAAAGTTCGTTGCTTTATGTCCGCAATAATATCAATACTGCAATCACTATTGTAATCGGAATCCTCCGAAAGTACGCGGTCTTCGTCTGATGAATCGTCCAACAAATTCTCAAATGCCATCAAATTGCCATCTTCGAGAATGATATCCTCGTCATCATCATCATCAATAACTATAACTTCTTCGTCAGCCATAACACATATTGTTAAGATCGTCGTAAGGGCGTAGACGGTTGCGTACTATAACGTTGCACACTCCTCCCGATTATATATATTTTAATTTCATATCTTTTGTCTTCTTCTAACTGGAGTATCACGTCTCACCTACCTCATCACTTTTCTACATCTTAAGCAGAGTATGTCGAGAGAAAGATTTAAGTTTTGCAGACTGTGCATATCTATTACACAGTTTTTATTCATACATAAAGGATGGGATAAATAATTAAATTCACAGATAAATAGTAAAATAACTTATTTATTACAAGCATCATGAAGAATATCATTTACAGCACATGTCAATAACTCGCAATCTATGAGCGATTCGCTGTTAAACATATCACTTTCACGTATCGCTTTTGCAGCGTCGCATACATTAGCGATATTATTACGTTGTAAAACAGTTACAAATTGTTTGAATTTTTCATTAACAATATGAGTATTTTCGCATAGCCAGTAATACATATGATCTATGCATTTTTCAAAATCGAATAAATATAATAGAGTTGGCGGTTTCATGTATAAAGAATTATTGGATAATCCGATTTTTATAATATTCGAATTAGATATTTTAACCACTTCGAATGTCAAATCTCGGACCCGCAATGGGATTTCAGTCGATTGTAGAAGCCGTTCAATGTCCCCACGTTTCTGCATCAGCGATTTCCACGTTTCAAAAGGCAATATTATTTGATTGCCCCGATTATCGCCGAGAACCAATTCCACGCAAGATACAGCTCCAACGTTTATTCCAATGTCCAAATATTTGTATGACGTCGGGGTTAAGGCGTATCGTCTTCCGAGTATACGAACCGCACGACGAGGCTCGGATGAAATGCTGGGGAGTAAAAAAATATTATTTATATAAATATTTAAAAAATATAAAAATATTTAAAAAGTATAAAAATTCTTTAAGTTAATTAAAACTTACTTGTTACATTTCTTCTTCTTACACGGTGAAGTTTCATCAGCATCTTGAATCGGAACGTAATAATTCATGAGGCTTCCTTCAGTAGGATACATTTTATATGAACCTTTCACACAAGCGGCCGATGCAATACTGAACGTATTAAACATATTTAAAATATGTATTAGCGTTGCAAAATTGCAATGTGGTGGGGATTATTGCCGACGCGATATTTTTTTCAATTTTTCCATTCAAGCGCCGATGTACGGCTGCTTCGCGATGACATCACCCCCAGGTGTGAGATTTAGCGGAATGCACAAAAAATGCAACATAATATAAAATTTTCAAGCGCCGATGTGCGGCTGCTTCGCGATGACATCATCCTAGATATCAGAATTCAAACGCGCGTGTCAAAACATGACAAAAATCGTGAAGCGGAATGCACAAAAAAATGCAACGTAATATAAAATTTTCAAGCGCCGAAAGGCGGCTGTTTCGCGATGACATCATCCTAGATATCAGAATTCAAACGCGCGTGTCAAAACATGACAAAAATCGTGAAACGGAATGCACAAAAAAAATGCAACGTAATATAAAATTTTCAAGCGCCGATGTGCGGCTGCTTCGCGATGACATCATCCTAGATATCAGAATTCAAACGCGCGTGTCAAAACATGACAAAATCGTGAAATATAAGGATAATCCTCATGATTAAATTGCACTAACATACTTGGACAGCAGCATGTAATTTGAAACTTTCGCGATGCATCTTGGCTGAGATGACATCATCTCTAGACGACAAAAATGCAATAATCGACATTAGTCAAAATGTACGTGACAAACCGCGAAATAAAGATTTAGTTGATACACATGATAGAAAGAGACATCAAGATAGAATATAAAATCATGGTAAAGAGGCACACCCTGTCAGTATTTTCGCCAAGAGTTCCGAGACAAGAGCTACTAGTAAGCGCGTCTTGTTAGCAAAATTATTGACATAAATTTTGGAAATATGGCGGAAAACAGTGCCGAACGAAATCTGCGCGAGCAATCTACATGGGTGAATTCGATAGAGGAGTACGTTGCGTGGGAGCAACGATGCGACGAATATATCGAATCGAATCGGCGGAAGAGCAAAGTCGAATCAAACGTCCACGATTATCGATCGGGATTCGACAATCGCTGATTGCCCGAATCGCACGACTCGAGGGATTGAAGAACTCATTACGCAGGCGTTTTGTACACGCGGGTGCAGGATGCAGCATGCGACAACATGGATTGATTTGGCGAGAGATCGATACGGCGTTCGAGAGCCGCATATTAACTGGTGCGGTTATAAATCATAATCATATCGAGCCTCGTCAATTTTTCGAGGATGCCAAAGACATTGTACTCGAACACGTGCAAACCGTGCTGAAAAAACATTGTAGTGTGAAAGTTAATACCGTGTTCAATGGTGAATTTGTGACGGGTGATAAACGCGCAAATAAAAGTATCAATACCAGAAACTATGAACTCTTTCGCACAACCGATTTACGCGAATGGTACGAGCGGCGCGTTGTCGAGCCCACCCTTGCCTCGCTCGAAGAATTTCAAGAACGTGATAGCGGATGGGCATTGTCGCGAATACTCGATTTAACTGTAAATATAAATAAATATAATCCTTTGCGCGCGGGATGTCATATAAAATTACCGCGGGCGATAATGATGAAGAGAGCGGTAATCAACGTGCAATCTAATGACAATGCGTGTTTCGCGTGGTCTGTGGTCGCCGCTCTACATCCAGCTAAATTGAAAGTGGATCGGGAATCTTCGTACCCGCATTATACAACAGTGCTGAATCTCCAGGACATTGAGTTTCCAGTGACTGTGAATCAAATTAATAAATTCGAACTTGCCAACGATATTTCAATCAATGTGTATAGTATCGAGGAAAAGAACATTGTCCCGATACGTCTAAGTGAGCTGAAAAGAGACAAACACGTCAACTTGCTGTACGTGGAAGACAACAACGTTGGACATTTCGCGTGGATCAAGAATCTATCCCGCCTCGTGAGCTCGCAATTGAGTAAACATAAAAGCCAAATACATATCTGCGATCGGTACGTATATATTTAATAAAAATACATTGTACAAATAATTGAACAAAAATAAAAATTATTTCTTTTACAGATGTTTGCACTACTTTGGCTCGGACGACAAATTGCAATCACATACGGTGGACTGTCGAGAGATGAACGAGTGCGCTATCCGATTACCGAGCGATAAGGACAAGTGGCTCACGTTCAACAATTATAATCGGAAAGAGCGGCTTCCTTTCGTCGTGTACGCCGACTTGGAGTGTGTTTTGGAGAAGACGGAGGAAGAGAGAAATTACCAACATCATAAAGTATTTAGTATTGCTTATTATGTACATTGCTCGTACGACGATTCGTTATCCGCGTATCATTCCCGTCGCGATATCGATTGCATATCATGGTTCGTCGAAGAACTAAAAAATTTAGCGCAGCGTGTAAAAAGTATTTTATCAGCTAATGTCCCCATGGTAAATTTAACATCTGATGAATGGGTTCACAACGCGACACAATGCCATATTTGCGAGAAACCATTTGTACAAGACGATACACGCGTACGCGATCATTGTCATCTGACGGGGCGATACAGAGGTCCCGCGCATTCAAATTGCAATTTAAATTATAAAGATTCTTTTTGCATTCCAATAGTTTTTCATAATTTATCCGGTTACGACGCACATTTTATTATAAAGGAAATAGCTACAGCGTTCGAAGGGGAAATTGAAATACTTCCGATAACAAAAGAAAAATATATATCGTTTACGAAAAATGTTAAACTTGGCGAAGAGAAATCAAAAATCATATTAAATTGCGTTTTATCGATTCGTATAAATTTCTCACAGCTAGTCTCGATAAATTGGCATCATTCTTGAATAAAGACAAACTCAAAATTTTAAAATCTGAATTTCAAAATTTATCAAATGACAATTTCAATTTATTAACACGGAAGGGCGTCTTTCCGTACGAATATATTGACTGCGTCGACAGGTTGCAAGATACGTGTTTACCACCGCGCGAATCATTTTACAGTTCCTTGACCGGTGACACAATATCCGAGAGCGATTACGCGCACGCCGAGAACGTGTGGGAGCGGTTCTCCATTCGAACGCTGGGCGAATATAGCGACTTGTATCTCAAAATTGATGTCTTGTTATTAGCAGACATTTTTGAAAATTTCCGCGAGAGTTGTATTAAAAGTTATGGGCTCGACCCCGCGTATTACTATACTCTTCCCGGATACACGTGGGACGCCATGTTGAAGCATACGAATATTACATTCGAATTGCTTACGGATATCGACATGGTTTTATTCATCGAACGCGGAATACGCGGTGGTTTGAGTCAATGTTCCAACAGATACGCACATGCTAATAACAAGTATATGCAATCGTACGATCCTCGAAACCTTCAACGTATCTCACGTACTTTGATGTAAATAATTTGTACGGATGGGCAATGTGTCAACCTTTGCCCTATGCAGATTTTCGATGGGTCGACGACGTATCCGATTTTGATACATCATCGATCGCGCTCGATTCGCCTATAGGCTACATCCTTGAAGTCGATCTCGAGTATCCGCAACGTGTTCACGATGCGCACACTGACCTACCGTTTTGCCCGACACGCGACAAACCACCTGGTAAGCGGCAGGATAAGCTGCTCGCAACCTTATATGATAAGAAGCGTTACGTAATACATTACCGCAACCTGCAGCAATGCACGCGACACGGACTTCGCGTTACAAAAATACATCGAATATTACAGTTTTCGCAATCTCCATGGCTTCGCAGTTATATCGAACTCAATACACAATTCCGAACACTCGCGAAAAATGATTTTGAAAAAAATTTATATAAATTAATGAATAATGCGGTATTTGGCAAAACGATGGAAAATCACGTTAATATTAAGCTCGTGACACATTGGGATGGAAGATATGGCGCAGAGGCGATGATCGCAAAACCAAATTTTCATAGTAGAAGCGTGTTTTCGGAGAATCTGATCGCCGTTGAATTGCGCAATCTCGAAGTTAAATTTAATAAACCAATCTACGTGGGTATGTGTATACTCGACATATCCAAGACATGTTTGTACGAGTTTCACCACGATTATATGGTACCTATGTATCGAGAGAAATGTAAAGTCATGTACACCGACACCGACAGTCTCATATATCACATAGAGTGTGAAGATGTATATGAGAATATAAAGCGCAACGTCGACAGATTCGATACCAGCGATTATGCGGTGGACAATGTGTACGGTATACCGCTCGCGAATAAAAAGATACCGGGTTTAATGAAGGATGAAAATAATGGCGCCATCATGACCGAATTCGTCGGGCTTAGGGCAAAAATGTACGCGTTGCGAGTAGATGGTAAGAAGGATACGAAAAAAGTAAAAGGCGTCAAGAGTAACGTCGTCGCGAGAACGATAACGTTCGACGATTACACGCGGTGTTTGAACGAAGAGATTGAAATGACGCGTCAGCAGTCTTGTATAAGATCTAAATTACACGAAAGTATACACCTATCGCGAGACAAAAATTGCTCTAAGTCCGTACGATGACAAGCGGTATATCGTACCCGAAACCACCGACACGCTACCGTGGGGACATTACAAAATACCGTTGTAAATAAAAATCATGTATATTTATTGTAAAATTAAAAAATTACGTATATTTATTGTAAATAAAAATTTATTATGTATATTTATTGTATTATATGTATATTTATTGTAAATTATATGTATATTTTATAAAGTGTTACAATATTGTTTATATTTGTAAAAAATATTATTATGTATTATTGTTAACATATTTATAATATATTATTTTTATGTATCCAAGAGTTGTGTGTCGCATCAAATCCCAGCCATTTCACATAAACCTTGTCACCCTTTTTGCGTATCACCTTTTCCACGAGATGTACGTCGGGATTAGCAACGCGTTGTAACTCGTATTCGTAAAATCCGCCGGCGATGGGATTTCCGCGCGAATCTTTGAGTACATAGGTCACGGGATTAGTTTTCTGCACTTTAACGATCTTAAACACTTCGGTCGACCAATTTGGCGTGTAACCTTTCTTAAAGATGGTCTTGACTTTACTCACGCGTACCGGATCGCCTACTTTGAATCTTGCCGGTGCCGCAATCTTTACGTTGCTGTATACCGTATTTAAAAGTTTATCGGCGATCGCGGGGGTAACATCGATAGGTCTCATACCGATAGTGCGATGTTTTCGCGCATTGTACTCTCCAACGAGCCGGGACAACGCGTCGATCCACTTGTAATTTCCATTAAGCGTAAACATTTTCCACATATTGTTCTTTAACGTTCGGTTGAATCGTTCCACGACCGAGGCTTTCATGACAGAGTACGTCGAATAATGATTAATGCTATGCTTCTTCACGAGTTTCTGTACATTTGCGTTGTAAAATTCTTTTCCTCTGTCGGTTTGAAAATTTTTCGGGCATCTTCCATCGTCTCGAATTATCTTTGCGATCGTATCCGACATCTCGTTTCCACTCTTACTCTTGAGCGCTACAGCCCACGCATACTTGCTCAACACATCGATAACTGTGAGTATGTAGTTGTAGCCTTTGTTGAATCGTGCATATGGACGCATCTCGACCACGTCCGCCTGCCACAGATCGTCGTATCCGTGTACTATGACACGTCTACGTGGGAAATTTTTTCTCGCTGGAGCATGCAATTCTTCCACGAGCAGCTGTTTTTCAGAGGTCTTTTGCGACATATTTGATCGAGGCATAATTTGCAATAATGAGATAATTCCTCCACGTACAGTGGATCAAGTGCGAGTATAACATATAGGAAACAAAATAATATAGTGAAAGAATATTGTTTATGTTCGAGGAAATATTTATTATTATAATTGTTATATTTACATGTGCAAAAGTTTCCGGCCACATTGTACTACGAGAAAAATTATTAGTCCACATATTCTATAATACACTCTAGCTAGTTTAAATTATATTTTAGTGTCAATATTTTGTAGCCATACTCTTTGCAGCAATAACAGCCGCACATCTATGTGGCATCGACTCAATTAGTCGATTAATGCAAGCAGGTGGAATTTTACCCCATTCTTCCTTCAACGATTTGAATAATGTGACTTTATTTGAATATGTATGCTTTCGAACTTGACGATCTAGCTTTTCCCACAGGTGTTCAATTGGGTTCAAGTCCGGTGATTGAGATGGCCAGCTTAAAACTCTCACATTTGAAGCAGAAAACCACTGTTTTAACAACTTTGATGTGTGTTTGGGGTCATTATCCTGCTGAAATATCCAATCCTGCGGCATTTTTTTCAGCATATGCTAACAAATTTCTTTCTAAAATGTCCTTGTAAATAGCAGCGTTCATATTTCCGTTGATCTCGACTAATGGACCGACTCCTTGTGCAGAAAAAACTCCCCAAACCATCACACTTCCTCCACCGTGCTTGACTGTAGGAATTTGGTACCGAACGTCATTTCTGGTACCAATAGGACGTCGTACATGTTGTCTACCATCGCTTCCAAAAAGATTAAATTTAGATTCGTCTGAGAAAGCTAAATTTATCATTTTGATTATCGTCGCTTGTCGCGCGAACCGCATGTTTGCTCTCGCGAATCTCAAATCAGATTTTGGAAAATGAGTCATCGGGGCCCTATTTATAGAGGCGCACCGAATCGAAACCGCTCAGTCTCAAAAATGTTTCTTCTTCTATCGGTTGACAGCGATATTCTCGAGCTTACCACCGAGCAGTTACAGATTATCCCCAAGATTGTTTTACTGCGAGACTTTGGTAGCTACGTGGAACAATTGTGGGACAAGCTTCCCGAACATATAAAAGCTGACTCAGAGGTTCAACAGTATCGTCGATGTACGCGACATTATAATTTGCCGTGCCAACAAACACATTTCGACGGTCCAACACCGTTAATAAAAAATTGTGGCAAATGCCAGCAAAAATTATAAGAGGTTGCGGTTTGTTAAATCGTGCTATAAACGCACTTCCTATCGAATTACATATTGCAGGCTATCAGTTTTGCGGACCGGGAACTAATTTAGAAACGCGATGTGGCTAGAGGCGATCGAGGTATCAATCCATTGGATGCCGCGTGTCGCGAGCACGACATAGCTTATTCTGGAAGCAACGATCTCGGTCAACGACACGTTGCGGACAATATACTCGCCACGAAAGCGCGAACACGTATTACCGCGAGAGATTCGACTATTGGTGAGAAAGCAGCCGCTACAGCTGTTTGGGCGGCTATGAAAGCAAAGACAAAATTCGGTATGAGGATGAAAACAAAAAAAATCATCGATGAAGAAAAAGACTGCGAAAAAACGAATACTTCCTATAGCAAAGCGCGGTGGTATCTTACCCATTTTACCATTATTGGGAGTTCTCGGTTCGTTGGCTGGCGGAGCAGCGGGAATCGCGAAGGCGGTGAACGATATGGAAGCGGCGCGATACTTGGTGGGAATCCTAATATCTAATTAACTCTCCAGTCTGAATGCGCGGTATGTACAGGGCGGTCTTACAATACGGACAGATCGCGGTATATACAATGCGGTCTTACAATATGGACAGGTCGCGGTATATACAAGCGGTGCTAGAGTCTATCAGGACGCGGAGACCGGAGCGGTTTTACTGGTTACGGTATATGTACAACGGTCTTACAATAGAACAGGTCGCGGTATATGTACAGAGAGGTACACGGAGACCAAAGTGGTCTTACGGTGGAAACGGTCGCGGTCTATACAAACGGCCGTCCAGGTTGAACGGTACGCGGGGCGCGGTACGGTCTTATGAACTAAGAGTGCGCCGTCCCAGCAACCGGGAAGCCCGGCATAACCACGGGTAGCCCGTGACCTGGTTTAACGCTAAGGATTGAGAATGCGCCGTCCCAGCAACCGGGAAGCCCGGCATAACCACGGGTAGCCCGTGACCTGGTTTAACGCGGGGTAGGATGCGCCGTCCCAGCAACCGGGAAGCCCGGCATAACCACGGGTAGCCCGCGACCTGGTGTAACGCTAGGTATCAGGATGCGCCGTCCCAGCAACCGGGTAACCCGGCGTAACTACGGGTAGCCCGTAGCCTGGTGTAACGCGGTATAGGTTTCGGATCAGGAGTTGTACTAGGTAGGACTCGAGATCGGGAACTGGTAACGCTACGCTCGCCGGAGCGCCTTATATACCGGCGGCCGGCCTCCCACTCGCGCGAATCCACGTGTGGTGGGGTGGTCCCTACGGTGGGGCCGAAACACGGGTGTGGGAGCTTAGGGGCGCCATTGGCGCCGAGCCTCGGAATTGCGGGCGGCTGGTCGGCCCGCGAGGCTGGTAACGGTATCGTTACAAATCTTCTAATCGTAATTTATTCTATACATAAAAGATGTAAAATAATTAAAAGAATAAAGAATAAGAAAAATGTAAAAATGATGAATATCCACTCTTGGTCAACGTGTACGTTTTTTTCTCAAAAAATCATCACTAATAATATTCAAATAAATAATATTTTAATAATATCGTAATAATATATATGAATAATATTTTATTAATTTAAAACAAACGCAACGTACATGTTGTTGCTCAACGGAAACCGCGAGAAGGTAGTGGTCTCTTCCGTCAGGAGGAAATGTAAAAAAATGTGTTTTCTTTAATATTATATCAAATATAATAAATTATATATAATAATACAATATTATATATAATAATTTTAATATAATATTAAAGAAAACAATATTTTTACAATTCCAAAGAATGTAGATAGAAAAGAAGATAGATAGAAAGAATAGAGAATAAAAGGATAGATCTGAAAAAAAGAAGAATATAAAGGACAGAACATAGAAAAAGAATGTTAAACCGGGAAAAAGCGTACATGTTTTACTTAACGTAATATTAAAAATAGTACATATTTTCGGTACAAATAATTCTGTAATGCTATATTTGCCGTAATATACTATTACGGCAAATATAGCATTACAGAATTATACCTAAAAATGTGTAATCGCATAATAAAAATAATATATATCTTTTATACGTATTTTAATACAACGGGCACTCAAAACAAAATAGGAAATGCTTTTCCATTTTCCCAAGGGGAATATACTATATATTATATTTTAGGAGTGTTATTTAAAACAATAATTTTAAAAATACAACTGTATACTTTTAAACCTATAATTGTATAAATACATATTTAAAAATTTACCTACTTTTTTACGTTTTTATCACAATATTAGCAATTTTAAAGTTAACTGTCTATAATTTGTTATTTTATTGTTTTTATTATTTTATATTATTTTTTCATATTTTACTTTTAATATTATTTTGTATTATTTTTTATTTTATTTTATTTTTTTTTATTTATTTTTTTAAAATTTTTTTTTTTTGAGAAAAAAGTATCGCCGGATCTAATATCATTTACTATGCACCAAGGAGAAATTAATCGAATTTTGCAAGTCGTATATATAAGAATATATATATACATAAATATATATATATATATGTATATATTTAATATATTTATACACATATGTATATATGAATATGCCTGTGGATATTTTGACTTCTATTTAGTCTATTTGATTAAACTTTGACTTCTATTTAGTCTATTTTAATAGACTTATTGCATTCAAAGCATAGTTTTATGCAAACTCCATACATTCAAAGTCTAATGAGGATCAAGCGTTGAGTTTCATATTTCTCCAAAACTTGAGTGAAGACTGAATTTTCTTGAAAATGCAATTTTTTTAAATATTCAAAAGAGCGTACATAAAGAGTACAAATTATCTTCTTCTTCTTCTTCTTCTCTTTTTTCTTTAATTCTATCACCCAGGACTAGCGCACGAAAACAATGTTCTTCCATCTGTAGCACCAACTTCGATATCATTGTTCATGTTTTTGCGCTAAAAATCTAAATGCATAATATCGATATAGTGTTTATAATAATCATTATAAGGTTCATATTTGTAAAATATATTGTAATATTTATTAATTTACTTTTATTGATAAAAAACACGAATCTTATATTTTACAAATTAATATTTCTGAAGCTAATTTTTTTTTCACTTGTACATTGAAAGAAGTGATGAAAATGAAGTCAAAATATCCACAGGCATATTCATATATACATATGTGTATAAATATATTATATATGTACAGGGTGTCCCAAAGCACCCTTGACAACGCTTGTGAGCAGATAGAGCACAGCAAACTGAACAGAAAAGTCCTGTACCATTTTTTTCTATAACGCTTAATAAAGGCGTTATTATTGAGTAAAGTCTGGCCAATCAGCGCCGACCTTTAGCCGCGCGCCTGGTAGTGTGCGTGAGCGCTCCGTCGCTACGGCGACACACACTAACAGACGGGCGGCTCACTGACGTGCGTCCGGCTAAAAGTCGGCGCTGATTGACCAGACTTTACTCAATAATAACTCATTTATTAAGCGTTATAGAAAAAAATGGTACAGGACTTTTCTGTTCAGTTTACTGTGCTCTATGTGCTCACGAGCGTTGTCAAGGGTGCTTTGGGACACCCTGTATATATATATTTATGTATATATATTGTTGCGTCCTTGCGGGTCGTCTAAGGCGGTTATTCATGAATCTGCTGTATTCGTCTCCGGGAGAACGTTGCTAAGCGTTGTTGTTAAACAACGGGGGACATCTTGGGAGAGATCGGCCATCTTGAGTCTCGCGATCGGATGTTTTCCGGACGCCATGACAGATTTGGTCCTGTGCTGTCGTACCGAGAGGACGTTTCCTCCGACGGCTGGTTATCCGCGACTAATTCGAGTTGTCTTATTGTACAATATTCTCCTTTACGTGTTCTTGTTATTAAAGTTCTTTTACTTACAAGTGCGTATTCATTTCGGGCGCGAGTGAGCGCGAGAGTGAGAGTGAGACCATCGGGGAGCGCAACAATATATTCTTATATATACGACTTGCAAAATTCGATTAATTTCTCCTTGGTGCATAGTAAATGATATTAGATCCGGCGATACTTTTTTCTCAAAAAAAAAATTTAAAAAAATAAATAAAATAAAATAAAATAAAAAATAATACAAAATAATATTAAAAGTAAAATATGAAAAAATAATATATAATAATAAAAACAATAAAACAACAAATTATAGACAGTTAACTTTAAAATTGCTAATATTGTGATAAAAACGTAAAAAAGTAGGTAAATTTTTAAATATGTATTTATACAATTATAGGTTTAAAAGTATACAGTTGTATTTTTAAAATTATAGTTTTAAATAACACTCCTAAAATATAATATATAGTATATTCCCCTTGGGAAAATGGAAAAGCATTTCCTATTTTGTTTTGAGTGCCCGTTGTATTAAACTATGTATAAAAGATATATATTATTTTTATTATGTGATTACACATTTTTAGGTATAATTCTGTAATGCTATATTTGCCGTAATAGTATATTTTCGGAAATATTTTTACCGGAACTATGTACTATTTTTAATATTACGTTAAGTAAAACATGTACGCTTTTTCCCGGTTTAACATTCTTTTTCTATGATATGTCCTTTATATTCTTCTTTTTTTCAGATCTATCCTTTTATTCTCTATTCTTTCTATCTATCTTCTGTTCTATCTACATTCTTTGGAATTGTAAAAAAATTGTTTTCTTTAATATTATATTAAAATTATTATATATAATATTATATTATTATATATAATTTATTATATTTGATATAATATTAAAGAAAACACATTTTTTTAAATTTCTTCTTGACGGAAGAGACCACCACCTTCTCGCGGTTTCCGTTGAGCAACAACATGTACGTTGCGTTTATTTTAAATTAATAAAATATTATTCATATATATTATTACGATATTATTAAAATATTATTTATTAGAATATTATTAGTGATGATTTTTTGAGAAAAAAACGTACACGTTGGCCAAAAGTGGATATTCATCATTTTTACATTTTTCTTATTCTTTATTTTTTTAATTATTTTACATCTTTTATGTATAGAATAAATTACGATTAGAAGATTTATTTAATTAATAATTTGTATGTTTTTACGCAAGATCTGCTAGACACGCCAAATAGCTAATGTTAACGCTACTACGATGTATGATTTTCGAGACGTCAGCTATAGCGATATTTCGGGAGAGAAAGAGGCAGCGGATCATATGTCTGCGCTCTTCTACTGCCCGAAGCTAGCCGAACGCCGAGAGCACACGTACACGGCTCTTTCCTCGTGTGCGCTATCCCCTCCACACGCTGTGGCTGGTGGCAGAGTCTCAGAATTGGCATCTCTGGTGTAACGACCAATGTACAATTGGAACAACTTGCAAGACGTATGCGTATACAATTTTTTAGAGGCGTTTTCATGCGCAATAATTTACCGATAAACGGTGTACGGCGAACTGAGAGCGGTATCGTCAATTTGGATGACGTCGATGGTTTTGGTACTCATTTAGTTGCGTATGCAAAGAGGGGAGATCGTGTAGTATATTTCGATAGTTTTGGAAATCTTCGACCGCCCAAGGAATTAGTGCGATATTTTGGACATAATGTTGCAAATATAGAATATAATCACACGGCCTATCAAAATTATAATCAAAGTATTTGTGGACAATTGTGTCTTCGATTTCTTCAAACGGTCGATGATCGATATGAATTTAAAGCTTGACAATTCACCGTCGCGTCTCAGTATTCGTTCGACAGTTTTCCAGCATGTCACTCACACTTACGTTGACCGTCAAGAGTAACGTTCTAGCTGTAAGCTACTTTCCGGCTATACATTTAAACGATGGCGATTACGAGCTTGGTTTAACGAACTTTGAAACTTATCATACGATATCGAAAGTGAATTCTTGGAATAATAAATTTTATTTTGATAACGACGATAAGGAAATTACGATTCCCGAGGGATCGTACGAATTACACGCAATAAACGAATATCTCCGACGTGCAATTTTACGACATCGACGCGTAGTTGATTCCAACGATATTGTTGATGACGAGGAACACGATGAATATCCAATAATGCTTCGCGCTAATCATAACACGCTAAAGAGTGAAATCAAATGTGTCTTTAGAATAAATTTTAGTAAACCGGGCAACGTTGGATCGTTGTTGGGATTCTCATCGAATCGTATATTACAGTCTCGGAAATGGCACGAATCGGATGTACCGATAAATATTATTAGCGTAAATATTTTTCGTTTAGAATGCAGCGTAACCACTGGCGCGTACAGCAATGACAAGCGCGTACACACGATACATGAATTTTCACCGAGCGTGCCGCCAGGATATAAGATATCGGAAACGCCAGCACAGATCATTTATCTACCGATCGTCGCACGAAGCATTACTGATTTAACGATACGCATTGTTGATCAAGAAGGACATTTGCACGATTTTCGAGGAGAGGACATTACCGTAAGATTGCATATACGGCGGCGGCAAAAATAAAGCGTTTGACAAATGAAATGCTTGTGTTGAACGAAAGCACGGAGCACGCGAGAGACAATATCTTTACGAGGGACAATATTTTTGCGAGTAGGCAAGTGACTGCGGTATCGGGTGACAATAATCAGATATCTGGTTACGCTAAAAAAAAGCTCAGCGCGTTGAATCGCGAGTTTTTAAAATCATTGGGATTCGTCGTACGAAATACTTGAACGATATGATTGACATCTTGAATATCGGAGGCGAGCCGATCTTTGATGACCGTATCGTCAAGATTGAGACTCATACGTACAATCCATACGCCAACACAACGCTTGGATTTAGCGACGAGATACGGATACCGATACAACATCAAGATTTGTACACGTTACCATGTGAAAGTTTTCTATACGTTGCGACGACTTTTCCTACCGTCTCGCGGCTGAGCAATAAACGCGGCCGCCGACTCGTTTTCTCCGTCGCGCAGGTGTAAATTGCGCCGACGAACAGGAGCTAATTCGCCGAACGGGAGATGCGGAATGGTCGTTGACAAAAACGGGAAAACGGAGAAAAAGATCCACGCGCCAGGTGGGAACGGGATGTTAGGAGTTCCGCGCGTACCGTGACGAGATCCGAGAGATAATCGCGAGAATCGAACTTTGGCGCCAGATACGATCTTTCACGTATCAATTCGCGAAAGACGAAATAAGCGTGAAATAAACGCGAAAGAAATTTGTCGGAACTCGCCACGGGCTGACTAGCTCGCCTAACGATAGAGGGCAGGGCGAGTGTTGATCGAACGCGATAATTTATGCAAGAGGCGACAATTACGGAAACGACAAGCACAACTGAAAGGAAACTCGTAAATTAAACAGAGAAATTAACAGATTTATTATAATAGCGGGAGCCGCAGCTCCTCGAGAAAAGTAATGATAAACCGCGCGGATATACGGCTGCAGTAAAAGAAACGCGGCTGCGAGACTGGGTGTTAGACGCGGGGTGCAAAACCCCGTAATGCGTACGCCGAGACCGACCCGTTAGATCGGCCGGAATGTCCGCTCGGCTTGAATTACGCCTCGCACTGCGAAGGAATTGATTATTACGTTCGTCTATAATTCGGGCGCAAGTCCGAATCAATTCTCGATATCACCTCGCCAACGGCGACCTTATCGCTATTACCGCTAAATTATTAATACGCAACTTAAGATTAACAGGCAATTATTACAACGCGGACATGCTTCGATTTCGGACGGACATATTACGCAGAATCTAATGCTCGGCACACACACGCACGCAATTCGTGCAAGAAACGCGAGGAAATTCTCACCAAAACGCGCTCACAATTTCGAGACGCGGTGCTTTACAGCCGATATAATACGTCGAATTTACGCGATTCACACTCTCACGTAACCCATATAACAATCGCGAAGGAAAGTTGCACCGGACGTGCACGCACAGTTTAGACGCGAAGATTCACAAACGAAAGACAAAAATATATAATATAACAAATTGACGCGAATCACACTCACACTCAAACGACCGACATACAATACGAACGAGTCTTAAACGCTAGACGTGCGAGAACCAACGCAAATATAATCTACGGAATCCGAATCTCCAGAGAGACGACACACGGTTTATTAGAAACGCGAGGTAATGTCTCAATCCGCGGAAACCGATACTTTCGAGGCTCCGGGGCTCGAATCGCTTGACAACGTGGCCGTGACGCGAAAATCTACACTAAAAAATCGGGCTTATCCCGTACACCATAGTACGAATTCACGGTGACAACGACAGAACGAAACGATTCCGGGCGCGATCGCGAGTGGCGAATATGGCGAAGGGTAACCTCACCGGTACCGTTCCTCTCGTGGTGGTTGCACGGGGTCAGCGACGTCGACGTCCTCTCCCTATCGTCCTTAATATCATCCTTTCAATTACAAAATTACTCTCGATATAGTTAACGTCTCTACCTCGCACGCGAGCTCACGCCAGTCTGATCTCGGATCGTCGCGATCCAGAATCGATACCTGTGGGTCAGCCGGGGCTGCGCACACGGGGTGCGTATTTTCGCGACCAATCACGCGTTATCACGCGTTGTGGCCGGCGGGCGGCGCGCTCACGGTCGTAACGGATGTGCGCGCGCCCCCGGTATTATAAACAATAATTCGCTGGGGCCCTTTTCGCGGGGCTGTCGCGGGGTCTGGGGCGAACGGTTTGGCCGGAAGTATCGCTGCCACCCTTCTTTCCGTCTTTTCCGGGACCGCGTCACGCCATCGGGTGCAGAATTGCAGCTCCTCCGCGGGGACCGGTTCCGCACGGGCTTGTGTCCTTGCGCGAGGATCCCCTTGCTGTCCCGTGCGTTGCGCATCACGTGTGCGGGTCCTGATCCCTTCGTGACGTAGCTAGTTTGGCCGTTAGATGTTTTGGATTTCCGAATTGCTGGCTCCTTGCCCCTCTAAAGTCTTCCTTGATTGGCGATCGTATTTTCCGTGACGTTTCAGCGACTTTCCGCTCCTTCTTCCGATGAGGCTCTCAAATGAATTATTCATACGAAAGAAAATCATAAACGAAATTAATGTTAAGCTCGAAATCTCAATTAATGTCGCCTCTCTGGAGGTAACGGTACGGTTCTCGCAATGATTCGACTGGCGCGGCCCTTTAGCCCGCGCTTTTCGATCGGAGAGGAACTCGGCGGACGCGCGCGAGACGGCAACGTCACAACGTCAAGGGAAAGTTGATGGTGTGTAAAGTAGCTGAAGGGGGAAGAGTGGTATTGGAAAACAATTGTGTCGCGTTTATATTTGATGAACTTCGATATGAACTCGACGGTGTGGAGATTGACCGCAACAGAAACGTTGGAATAACATCCACGATTAAAAACTATGTCTCTCTAACAACCGAGAAAAGTAAAACCTTGGAGAATGCTGCGTGGAATATGTCGCATAATGCTGTTGAAGCTTACTTCAATTTTTCGTGCCGCTAAACATACTATTGGGTTTTTGCGAAGATTATAAGCGAATTGTTATTAACGCTCGTCACGAATTAATTCTGATACGTTCGCGCAACGACAACAATTGCATATTTGGACATGCTTCGGCTGAAGCTGATATCGAATTATTCAAGATACAATGGCGTATGCCACATGTAATATTGAGCAAGGTCAATAAACTATCCTTGCTACGCGCGTTGGAAAGCGGGCGATACTTGAATATGAGTTTTCGCTCTTGGGATCTATACGAATTTCCTCTATTGCATAATACGACCATGCATTCGTGGACCGTGAAAGCCGCCTCTCAGCTGGAGAAGCCGCGATACGTGATCTTTGCGCTGCAGACTGGCAGAAAAAATGCTGTGTCAAAAGATATTACTACATTCGACGATTGCAAATTGACCAACGTTAAACTCTATCTAAACTCGGAATTTTATCCCTACGATGATTTGAATTTAGATTTCGATAAAAATAGATTCGCCCTCTTGTTCGATATGTACTCTCGTTTTCGCATATCTTATTACGGATGTGATAATGATGATGTGCTATTAAACATTTCAAAATTTTTACATTGCGGTCCTCTCGCGGTTATCGATTGTTCGCGACAAAACGAGTCTGTCAAAAATTCCACCGTGGACGTAAGATTAGAGTTTGAGTGCAAGGAGGATATACCGACAAATACCACCGCCTATTGTCTCATCTTGCATGATCGCGTTATTGAATTTTGCCCATTGATCAACGTAGTTCGTAAAATTACCTAAATCAGCAAATATCCCCTCCAATGTCAAAAATATATCAAGATTGAGATTTTGACGATCGACGGCAGTCGTACATCGTTCTTGCAATCGTACAGTAATATTATCAACATGATTGCGCCAACGTTTGTGGATCTGCAAGGATTCATTATCGGGAGAAACTTTGTCGTGAAGGAAGTAGCGATACTGAGGAATGGATTTGTTCTTTCTCACTACTTTTTTGCAAGTCCCGTACCATGACGTGCGCTTACAAAATCTGAGAGATGCCAAGCTTCATGGCTAATCGGACATCACCATGGACTTCAATGGGAGGATGGAAACGTTCCATACAGCTTCGCCAGGCGTTTGATTACGAGAGCTGTAATGGGTGCGGCGGAAGAGGAAGATGGAGCATCTCCTATCGTGTACGTTAAAGGGCCGATATACTTGACAATGATGCGAGAAACGACGTTATTATTGAGACCTTGGATGCGGACTATGAAAATATCACTTCGTTAAATAAGCTGGATGTTACTAATACTATGCGCTGTGAAAAACATTTGAAAAATTGCGCTTTACAAAATGTATTTAAAATATTTAATTGGTGGACGAATCATCATAAAGATTCACCCAAACATTTTTTAGAATAAATTATTGTTAAAATATATTTTTATTCTCTTTTATTCTTTCCTTTTCCTCTTTCTTATCCCAGCATATGAGTATTAAATTTCAGTACGTGACGTTAGATAGCGGCGTCAGCCACCTTATCAGACTACAGATGTTATATTTCAGTACATGCACATAGACTTTAAATATTTGAATGGTGTATAAATATTTGAATGGTGTATAAATAATTGTTTTGTCGTTCAAAGCCGTTCGATAGCCGTTCAATAGTCGTTCAATAGTCGTTCATAGCCGTTCGATAGCCGTTCGAAAGCTGTTCAAAGCCGTTCGATAGCCGTTCAATAGTCGTTCAATAGTCGTTCATAGTCGTTCGATAGCCGTTCGATAGCTGTTCAAAGCCGTTCAAAATTCTTTCATAGCCATTCGATAGCCGTTCTAAGCCGTTCGATAACCGTTCGATGGTTGTTCAAAGCCGTTCGATAGCCGTTTGATAGCCGTTCAAAGCTGTTCAATAGTGGTTTACATGTAATAATAATAATAATACATTCATATTTAAAAGACTTGTATACAATTGCCCGCGGGAACGTGCTACCTTGTCTTCTTATCATGTGCAGAAGTTAAACGTTTTTTGTAACTGATACATCCCCTACTCTAAAATGTTTAATCGAGACAATGTCTGCCCTGTCGTGGCTGTCATAACGTTTCGAGCAGTGAGTGACGAAAAGTTTAAGTGAAAATATTCAAAATGCCGTCACTAATAGACTTGATATTGCAACGGGGCCGATCGAACGCGTCGTGGTGGGCTCACGATCTGGTGATGGAGCTGTTGAGAGCCCTATTGAATCTAGTAATATACCAGTGAATATGTAGCATTTTTTATTTTATGTTACATTTACTATGTATAATATATTATAATATATTATAATCTTGATTTTATTAATAGTATCGATATACGAAAGACATCCAGATTCATGGATTTTTAAATTTCGAACACCGGCGGTTTGTACGAGCGCTGCGACGGCACGAGCGCGGGTTTCTCGAGGACGTGTGGGAGGACAACGGTCCCGACGGCCTGCACTTAGACCTGAGACGCCTCTTCGGGCTCGAACCCTACGAGGAAGACGTGGTGGAAGAATCGTGGGACGAGCCTCCGAGCAAGAGGTGAAAGAATTAATTGTAAGTATCTTCTTTATTAAAATTTATATTAGATTTATAAAAATTAAATTAATATACTAACAAGATATGTATTTTTATGTTTCAGAAGGAGCCTGCAGCCAATATTTTTATTATATTATTATTATTATTATTATTTTTATTATTTTTTACACACACACATACACACATTTAAACGAATACATAAAATTTGAATAAATATTATTATTATTATATTAAAATAACATGTCAATTATTTCTGTACCTTCTTCTTTCCTTTTCCCACACGCGTGCATGCCTCGCATTATCTCTCTCTCTCTCTCTCCCGCGAACGTCATCCTTTTCCCACGACAATGCTGACGCCATCCTTCTCCTACACGCGTGCATGCCTCGCGCTATCTCTCTCGCACCGCCTTGCGAATGCCGTATCATCCATGTGCATGCTTCGCGCTATCTCTCTCTCTCTCCCAAGTGCATGCCTCGCGCTATCTCTCTCGCACCGCCTTGCGAACGCCGTATCATCCACGTGCATGCTTCGCTATATCTCTCTCTCTCCCAAGTGCATGCTTCGCGCTATCTCTCTCCCAAGTGCATGCCTCGCGCCATCTCTCTTCAACGTGCATGCAAACGCTATCCTTGTCTTACGCTCATATGGATGCCTCGCGCTATCCTCCTCCCACGCCCATAGAATATCATTAGCGCTATCCTTCTCTTACACATTGCGGACGCCTCGCGCTATCCTTCTCCCACGCCTCCTCGCGGCATCGTACCTTCGCGTTCCCTCTTCCCCGCGGGTCCCTCGCCTATCAGTTTCGCCGCGATCCCCCTCCCCCTCTCCGCGGACTTCTCGCCTACCTGTTAGGTTAGCGGGTCCCTCGCCTATCGGTTAGGACGCGGTCCCCTTCTCCCCTCACCGCGGACCCCACGCCAATCGGTTTCGCCGCGGTCCCCGCATGACGTCATACCCCCCCGCGTTGATTTCCCCTCGTCCCTCACCCCCCCTCAGAGAACCAGGGTTAGAACCTTCCTAGATACACTACTTATGTAAAAAGAAATTATTTTTATTTTTATTTTTGTTCAATTATTTCTACAATGTATTTTATTAAATATATACGTACCGATCGCAAATATGTATTTGACCATTATGTTTGCTCAATTGCGAGCTCACGAGCCTGGATAGATTCTTGATCCACGCGAAATGTCCAACGTTGTTGTCTTCCACGTACAGCTGGTTGACGTGTTTATCTCTTTTTAGCTCACTCAGACGTATCGGGACAATGTCCTTTTCCTCGATATTATAAACATTGATTGAGATATCGTTGGCAAGTTCGAATTTTTTAATTTGATTCATGGTCACTGGAAACTCAATGTCCTGGAGATTGAGCACTGTCGTATAATTTGGATGCGAAGATTCCCGATCCACTTTCAATTTAGTTGGATGTAGAGCAGTGACCACAGACCATGCAAACATGTATTGTCTTTAGATTGCACGTTGATCACCGCTCTCTTTATCATTACCGCCCGCGGTAATTTTATGTGACATCCCGCGCGTATAGGATTATATTTATTTCTATTTACGATTAAATCGAGTTTTCGCGACAATGCCCATCGCGTTCCTGAAATTCTTCGAGCGATGCTAGAGTGGACTCGACAACGCGCCGCTCGTACCACTCGCGTAAATCGGATGTGCAAAAGAGTTCATAGTTCCTCGTATTGATACTTTTATTTGCGCGTTTATCACCCGTCACAAATTCACCATTGAATACTCTATTAATTTTCACATTAAAGGGTTTTTTCAGCACGGTTTGCATATGTTCGAGCACAATGTCTTTGGCATCCTCAAAAAATTGACGAGGCTCGATGTGATTATGATTTATAACCGCACCAGTCAATATGCGGCTTTCGAACGCCGTATCGATCTCTCGCCAAATCAATCCGTGTTGCCGCGTGTTGCATCCTGCACCCGCATGTACAAAACGCTTGCGTAACGAGTTCCTCAATCCCTCGACTCGCGCAATTCGGGCAATCAGCGATTGTCGAATTCCGATCGATAATCGTGGTCGTTTGATTCGACTTTGTTCTTCCAACGATTCGATATATTCGTCGCATCGTTGCTCCCACGCAACGTACTCCTCTATCGAATTCACCCTTGCAGATTGCTCACGCAGATTTCGTTCGGCGCTGTTTTCCGCCATATTTCCAAATTTATGCCAAAAATTTTGCTAACAAGATACGCTTATTAATAGCTCTTGTCTCGGAACTCTTGGCGAAAATACTGACAGGGTCTGCCTCTTTACCATGATTTTATATTCTATCTTGATGTCTCTTTCCATCATGTGTATCAACTAAATCTTTATTTCGCGGTTTATCACGTACATTTTGACTAATGTCGATTATTGCATTTCTGTCGTCTAGAGATGATATCAAATCCCAGGTGCATCGCAAAAGTTTCAAATTACATGCTGCTGTCCAAGTATGTTAGCGCAGTTTAACCATGAGGATTATCCTTATATTTCACGATTTTGTCATGTTTTAACACGCACGGTTGGATTCTGATATCTGAGGATGATATCATCGCGAAGCAGCCGCACATTAGCGCTTGAAAAATTTATAATTGCATTTTTTGCGCATTCAGCTAAATCTCCACCTGGGGGTGATGTCATCGCGCAGCAGCCGGCGCTTGAATGGAAAAATTGAAAAAATATCGCGTCGAGAAAGCTGAGGGTGCGTAAAGTAGATGAAGGGGCAAGAGTGGTATACAAGCCGTTTCCCCTTCTCCTATATTTTCAGAGTATTAATCTTCCACCACGTCATACTTTTGAAAAAAAGCTTCACGTATACTCGGTTAATTTCATCAGTGTCACGTCAACTGTTAGTACCAACGGTCCACTTCTCATAACCGAGGGACAAAATGTACTCTGCTGAAGGAAGTAGCAGCAACGGTTGCAAACGCATGAATTACTACGTTCTACGAGATGAAATTTAGCCATGCAAGAAATCACGAGATGAAATTAAGCTGTACATGAATCCACATGATTTGTAAGTATCACAAATGTTTCATACATATATATATTCTTCATATATGCTTTTCCATGCTATTTCATATTTAATTGTATTTTTCAGATGCGGTAAACCTCGTTATATATCACGTATTTTGGTACGCAGATTTGCTTTGACGCGCACTGCTTATAAATACTTGGATATTAGAATCAGCGTTGGAGTAACATCTTGTAACGATACGTTACTGGCCTCGCGGGCCGGCCAGCCGCCCGCAATTCTGAGGCTTGGCGCCTATGGCGCCCCTAAACTTCCACACCCGTGTCTCGGCCCCAACCGTGTGGCCGCCCCACCACGCGCCGACTCGCGTGAGTGGGAGGCCGGCCGCCGGTATATAAGGCGCTCTGGCGAGCGTAGCGTTACCAGTTCCCGATCCCGATTCCTGTCACGTACAACTCTCCGGATCCTGAACCGACTCTCGCGTTATACCAGGCTACGGGCTTCCCGTAGTTAGGCCGGGCTTCCCGGTTGCTGGGACGGCGCACCCTGATACCTCGCGTTACACCGGGCTACGGGCTTCCCGTAGTTAGGCCGGGCTTCCCGGTTGCCGGGACGGCGCATCCTGATACCCCGCGTTATACCAGGCTACGGGCTTCCCGTAGTTAGGCCGGGCTTCCCGGTTGCTGGGACGACGCATCGTGATACCCCGCGTTACACCAGGCTATAAGCTTCCCGTAGTTAGGCCGGGCTTCCCGGTTGCTGGGACGGCGCCTCCTGCTAGTTGATAAGTCCGTACCGCGTTATACCGTAAGACCGTTTTGTATATACTGCGACCTGTTTGTTATACCGTAAGACCGCTTTGGTCTCCGCGTCCTAAGGGACTCTAGCACCGTTTGTATATATCGCGACCTGTTTATACCGTAAGACCGCTTTGGTCTCCGCGCTCTAATAGACTCTAGTATCGCCTTGTACATACCGCGACCTGTTTATACCGTAAAACCGCACTGTATATACCGCGCATTATAATTGTAGAACCACATTACAATTTCTGTCAGTATCGCGCCGACTCCACCTGTACACACGGCCTTCAGACTACACAGGCGCGCTAGCCCTTCTAAGGGTAGGCCGCAGAAAGTGCCGACGCCTCGTCCTTCTAAGGATAAGGTAGTCAGGCCGTTGGAATTACGAACGAAAACCACGCGACACCCGTAGTATTTAGGATCCATTCTGTCCAGCTTAGAATAACCATAGTTTACTTACATGCGAACACCGCAATCGCAGAACACGTCCGCATGAGCCGCGCTCGCTTTCCGAGCTCCCGCGCACCCGCCACACGCGAAACTCTGTACGCGAATTTCTGTACGCACCTCTCTTGCATGTCGCATTGTGAATAACAACCGCTCACGCAAAACTCTGTACGCGCCGTTCCCGCATGTTGCATTGTACATATAATATAGCTCAGTGTTAGACTTTGATAATCGCTTGAATAAACCTAATTGTATGTATCGATTTTATTGTTCCCCTCTGGGGTTACAATTTTTTACAGAAAACTCTTTACTCTACATCTTAGTCTAACCTTATCCTATTGTACAATTTTTATTTCACTCTCTTTCTCTCTCTCTGCCCTGTCTGCCTTGTCCCTATTTCTATCTTATATCTAACCTTATCGTTCTCTAGTCCTGTTATTCCTTATTCTATTTCCGTCTTAGCCTAATTGGACCTCCGTTTCCGCTGTACTTTCTTCATTTTCTCCTCCTCATTCTCACATATTCACTCTCTCTCTTTCTTTCCCCTTTCCTCTCTCCTCTCTCACTCCCTCCTTCCCTCTTTCCACTCACCTACCTCGCTTCCGCTTCAACCTCCCCCCTCCATCCTCCCTCCCTCTCTCTCCTCGTTCCTCTCCTTCCCCACTCTTTCCCCTTCTATCTCTCTCATCCATTCCTCTCCTTCTCCCTTACTTCCTAAGATTCTTTCTAGTGCCTCCTGCCAACTCTCTTCCCTTCTTATCCCTCTTCCTACACATTCCTCCCATACATGTTCCCATGTCTCTTCCTCTCTCCCGCACATTCTACAGCTCCTCTTATCTTCATTCTCCCAGTATAGTCCTTCATTTATCTCATTTCCTAGTCTAAACCTTATTATCCTTCTCCATCTACTTCCCGTCCAATTCTTTTTCGGATACTCTGGTATCCCTCTTTCCCTCACTCTTCTGTACCACTTGTATCTTGACTCGCCTATTTTTTTCATCCTTTTTTCCTCTTGCATTTCCTTGTCTTTTTCCTCTAGGGTCTCATAGCACATTTTTTCTTCTTCGCCTTCCTGCGCCTCTCTTTTTCTTAGAAACTCCTTTCTTTCTTGTTCCCAACCTCCTATTACTCTCCCTCTTTTCCATCTTTCCCTCATCTCTATCCAACACCTTCTTGCAATTTCTCCTCCCTTTCCTTCCTCTATTCTCTTCTCCAGTTCCATGCCCTTTTCCCTGTTCTTCCTCTCATTAACTCTCTCTTTACCTCGTCCCTTATCATGTAACCTGGTGTTCTCTAGTCGACCCCCATTGTCCATTTTAGGTACCTCTCATGTATTCCCTCTGTCTCCTTTCTCTCTTTCCATCCCCATATCTCCGCTCCGTATCCCATTACCGTCCATACCATTGTGTCATATAGCCACATTCTTCTTTCCCACTCTTTTCCCCATAGTCTTTTCCCTATTCCCCATACCTCCCTCATCACTACTGCCGCTCTTCTTTTTCTCTCCCTTACGTGTGCCTCCTGCCCTCCGTTCCTTTATATAGTGTATCCTAGATATCCAAACTGCTTCACTTCCTCTAATTTCTTTCCCTTCCATCTCCAGTCTATCTTTTTTGACCTTCCTCCTCCCTTCCTAAATCTCAATACTTTCGTTTTTTCTACGTTTAACTCTAGTCCCTTTTTTCTATATATCTTTCCAATCTGCTTAACATTGCCCTCATCAGTGATGCCAGAATTGAGACGCGAGCAGCATGCAACCGAGGTGGAGGGGATAACACACACAAGCGCAAACAGCGTACGTGTGAGCTCGGCGCTTCGGCTAGCTTCGGATAACAGAAGAGGACAGATGTACTGTTTTCTGTCTCTCTCCTTCCTACCGAGCCGGCAACGATACGGGCGACGGGAGACGGGCGACGGGCGACGGGCGATGTTGCTCGTTTCTCGATTCTTGATGCATGACAGCGTTAAATGTTCTTTTTACAGCCTATTAATGTGTTATATATTAAACGTTTTCTTTCAACCTTCTTTTTTAATATGTTTTAAATTAAATGATTTTTTACGCTCTTGATAATATATATTTATATCAGAGTTATAAGAGAGAATGCATTATTATATTAAGACAATACTCTGCTTTAATTTTTTTTTAAATTTATGTCTACTGCAT
>CAJQTV010000575.1:0-58936 GCA_907163055.1 Formica aquilonia x Formica polyctena
AGATGTTCCACCGTACTTTCCTTTTTAAAAAATAAACGTTTGTCGTTTACGTGCGCTCTCATAAAAAAAAAAAAAATCAAAATTTTAAAAAACAAAACAAAAAATACGCACGCGCATCAAATTTTTTTAAAATATTTATCGTAGTATGTGTTGAGTAATAAGCTTATCCGCGCTTCGGGGGCCCACCGCGGGGGCCGCATCTCGCGCTATTTTTTCCCCCGCACGCGAGGGGGGAAAAAGCCCGGGGCGATTGCTAAAAAGTACCCGGGGAAACGTTTTTTTAAAAACTTTTTCCGCGGGAGCGCTCGCGCCACTTTTTTTTTTGAGCACCGCTGCTTACGAGCTTATGCGGTGTCTATGGTGCTGTGCGTACGTTTTTTGGACTCCGTAAAAAGGGGGCCCGAAGGGCTTGATCGGGGGGGTTTTTGGGGGGGGGCTGCGTCCCCCCTAATTGGGGAGAGAGCGGCTCGATCGTCGGGACCCGATGAGATCTAAACTTTTTTTTTAAGGATGTTTCGAAAATGAAGCTCGATATGGCCCGCGAGTTTTGTCCACAGGGTTGGGGGGCGAGACCCCCCTCCCCCCGGAAAAGGGGGGAAAAGGAAAAAAAAGAAGACGAAAAGCCGAGACGGGACCCGGGAAAACCCAAAAGCAGGAGCGTCAGGTCGATTTTCAAATTTTTAAAAAAACATTTTTGGTTGCTGTACATTCCCCCCCCGGGGTAATTTTATATTTTTTAGGGCGGAACAGAGATGCAAGGGGGTCAAGGCCCGGGCCCCAAAGGGGGGGCCACTCACCCCACAAAAGCGAGGGAGTCCTAGAACGAGCCCCCAGAGCACTTTCATCCATGGACCTATCTACAGTGGGAAAAGAAAAACCGTCGACGCTCCAAAAAACCGCATCTCCCCCGGGGGGGAAACCCCAGTTTTTTTGGGAAAATTTCCCGGGCGGGACCCCCCCAAAAGGGCCCCGTGACGATAAAAAGGCCCAAAAAAAAGGACCGCAGGCGGCCCGTGAAGGGAAAAACCCCGCCTAGTGCACGATAGCGATTTATCCGCGGGCTGTCTCCGGGCAGCCTTTACTCGGACTGTTCGGCTAGTTTTCCCGGGTGGGGCGCAGGTCTAAAGACTAACGAACGTCAGAATCCGAAAAAACTCGAAGTTTTTCCCACCGGGGGGGCGAGCTTTCCTTTTTTTTTTTTCCCCAAAATTTTTTTCCGTTTAAAATTTAAAAATTTATTTCGGATAAAGCCCCTCCCCTTTAAAAGTTTCGAGCCACGCGTTTTGTAAATTTTCCTTTTGGGAATTTCTGGTAGATTACGTCGCAGGGCCCCAGGGCACTGGGGCCCCACCCGGGTTTTAAAAATAGCTCTCTCAAAATTTATTTCGCCCCCCCGACATCATTAATGTTTAGTTTCCGTTTTTAAAATTTTATCTGTAAATTTTCGGATTTTCAGGCCCCCCATCGATTCGGGAGGCCAAAGTTTGCGTCACCGACCGTACACACAGTCATTCTCGGTATTTTTTCGTTTTTTTTTTGGCTATCGTTAGCATTACTTGTACACGCTTTTAAAAAAGGTGAAAAAAAGGGGGAATTTTCAAATATCGGGAGTTTTTATCGACGTTTTGAACTCGCTTTTTTTTTCCGCAGTCTTCGAGTTATATTTTGCTATTTCGCCCCCAAGGTGTCGCTTTTTTTAATCGAAAAAAATGGGGGTTTTCCCGCAGCCTGACTAAAAACCTTTTCGAGTCATACATCAAATTTTCTATTATATCGAAGGGGGGGTGGGGGGGGGGGGGGGGGGGGGGGGGTCTTTATTTTAAAAAAATTGGGAAAAACATTTTTTGCTCCCCTGTTCTCGATCTCAAAATCTCTTCCCTTTCTTCCGGACCACCCCCTCTACCATTTCGGTATACTGAGTAGTCGCGGAATTTTGCGTCGCGTTAATTATCGATCTCGCAATTGTCTTTCGGTGGTTGCTATATCGGATGGTGCGGCCTGCATACCTGGCGCACACGCGTTATTTTTGTGATAAGTGGTATTTTCTGGATCGAGGGATCGATATCAATCCGCGCCGAAGGTGTGCCGTGGGCACCGAAGAACGCCCGCCGAATAATCAATTACTTATTAATACATAAATTTAAAAGATTACGGTTACAATTGGCGCCCAACGGGGGGCGTACTAAAACGGGATAAGAGGTCGAACGACGAGCTCTTGAAAATATATTGAGCATTTTAGATTTGTGTGTGGAAAAAGATTTTTTTGTCTGTAAGGAGAACAGGCTCCTACGATTATTTAAACGACGGATTATATTAATGACGGCGTGTCGAGCATTTTCTGTTAGTTACGAAGCCTGAATAATTTTCACGACCGTTTAGCGTGATCATTTCATTATTTCCTTGGAGTACTTTAGTAACAAGTATATGGAATTTTATTTGAATGTTTGAAGGCAAATATTTATTTCTGCTTTCGTATTTCATTTCTTTTGTTCCTGACTACGTTGCAGTTTTACTTTTGAAGAATATTCACCTTATACGTTCGCGTGTTGATGTTTTGATATCTGTGTGCCGTGACTAAGATAATACAGATAAATAATCTTTTGAATCGAAATTGACTGTCTTTGCTCGACACGCCTGATTCACATTTATCTTTCTTATTTATTATGGTTTAATATTTTACGATGTGTCTCGCTATTTTGTTCGATATGGCAATATTATTTATTATGAATGTTGGAAAGTTCCTTTTGTATATTTTGTGCAACCATATTTTTTCAGCTTTATTTGCGATTCGCAATTTTGGCTGTTTAATCTGTAATATTACCACCGTTTAAATTAGTAATAGGGAAATCCGTGAATATTTCGGACATTGGACTTCGTGCAACTATCGAATATATTGGAACAGAAAATTTCCGTTGTTTGGCTTCTTCTGGATTTGTTTCGCTCGGAATCGTGTGGGTGACCGCGTATAGTTGACGTACGTTTTTTTGTTTCTTTTTTTTTGGTCGGCCAACTGTTCGTAGTTGGCGTGTGTCGAGTGTCTAAGAGGTTCGCGCCCTCGTATTTAGCGTTACCAAGATAAAAATGTGTATATATGATTATTTTTCATAACCTTTGTGAAAGCCTTCTGGGTCCTATACCAATTCTTGAAAGCCTTCAAAGTTGATCCTTGATTCGTAACTGTACTATATTTTGTTCACATGTTTAATCCAAATGTTGTTGGATTCCCTCTAACATCTCCGCAATGTTGTCAAACTAATAAGTTTCCGGAAATCGCCTGCTGCTAAAGCTGCGATCTCTTTCTAGGGTTTTCTCGTCGATCTGTTTAATTAATATTATAAGTTTTTTTTTTTTATAAACAATCGTAATAGAACTCTATTCATTATTATCAGCGAACGCACAGAGGTAGCGTCGCGACGCCAAATACATAACAAATTCGTAGCTACTTGTCAACGGTTTGCCTATGTACAAGGGCCGCGACGCTACCAAGTAGCTTATCCGGAGTTTTACGTCTAATAAACTTGTCGATTAAAATTCTTCAGAACAAGCCGTTAATCAAAAATCCTAACGGCACTTTTCTTATACAATATGGATGCAAGCGCCCGACTTGCGAACATTTGATAAAATTGGTGCAGTCAAATCCTGAGAATGATAACTCGTATCCCAGAAATTGACATTTTTTTTTTTTCGTTTTCCATCATTATCATAATAATCATAAATTCAGACTCTCCAGCGTACCGTATGCTCGCAACGCCACACGCAAAGCGAGTTTTGTCCTCAAGGCGCGTTTACAGCGCTCATGTACGATTATTCGCTGAGTGTGCAAATACGCTTGAGAGACAATGTGTATGTTCGTGCAATACACAAATGAACGTATCAGCGGTCCGCGGTGCTCGCGATGTCCAGATATAATAAGTTATAAGGTTAATGTTCGCGACGTCAAGATATAATTATTATAGGTTTAATGTTATGTTTGAATGCTGCTGCAGAAATATATTTGGTCCTATCGATAAGTTAGATTGAAATTTTGTATATATCTCTGCTTATATATGTTTATTTATTGTTTTTATAATTATTTTTTTTTTTATTTCTTGATTATATGCTTCTGATATTGTCTAAATTATACGCTTATTTGCAGGATCACAGCAATCAATTGTGTAATGAAAAGAACAAATAATTGTTTTAAAAAATACATTATAAATAATAATACTTTTTTTTTGAAATCAATTCGTTTTTTTACTAATTGTTTGTCTCATTATCTGTACATAAAAGTATTACGGTAAGATTATCGAAAACTAATATTTTGAGGATTTATTTATTTTTTAGTATAAAATAATGCACATTAACAATATAAAATAACTGAAAAAGTACTTAATGAAAAAATACGTTATTATAGTGGTTTGGAAAGCTCTCGACTATAACCTAATAGAATATGCATAAAAAATAGGGGATTCCATTTAAGAAATTAAGGTGTCCTTGACTTGCTTAATGATTCCATCCAAGGTCAAACCAATGACACCATCCTTATTGTGTGTGCTCTAGCCGCAAAGAAGAGGTCTTAGGATTTAATACGTCCGAAAAGAGTTGGATCCACCGCTGAATAAGACACTACCCGAACGTTTGTTATCATTGATATATTTCACAGATTCTGTGTACACTGATCACTTAGTCTCGATTATAATAGTTGGGCGCGATACTACGGTACTTCGATACTATTGGATATATGCGAGCAGAGTAGCAGATCGATGTTAATGAGCTTTTACCCCCCCCTTGAGCCTTAAAAAAAAAGCCGTCCCCCCCCCCCCCCCCCCCCCCCCGAGCGGGGTACTGAGCTAGGGGGGGGGCCCATCCCCTCGCCGGGCCCCCTTTTCATATATGTTAATTAATTAGGTCCGTTGATTAGGGAGGAGTGGGTTGTCCTGAATGGAGCATGTCTCGTGCTCCCTTGTCCAGTCTGTCCTACGGTACACTGTTTACTCGGCTTCCGAGAACTTGACCAGTGACTTCCTTTCTTTGAGTCACGTATCTACTTTTGTTTTTTAATATCTTTTATTCTTTTTAATTTAATTTTTTCTTGGGCTCTTCCCTGTTCTAATGCTTTTGCTTTAATCAGCTCTTTCTCAATCTTTCTGTCTACCTTTACTTGTTTTATCTTTTAATATATTGAGAAATGGTCGGGTTACACATTATTGTTTCCCCTCACACTCATACAATTTTTGTTTAAACGTTTTCTCTAAAATGCTTAGTTTTTGAAAGAAAAGGGTAGTACGGTGTCTAGGACACCCTGTATATTAAAAATACAAACGAATGCCAATTCTATATAAATAAACTCTATTAGTGTAAGTAATATTTAAAAAAAATTAATAATAAATAAAAAGGAAATACTTAAAATAAAAAATACTTTGTCTTCTTTGGTTATCTCTATGTACTTATTTATCTTTTTTGGCCTCTTCTATGGCATCTTTTGTTTAATTATCTCACAATAATACGTAGCGTTTTTTATTTTGTAGAATGGGCATCGTTAATTTTATTGATCCTATATAGGGCCAATAGATATTGCGTAAGTAGTTCATTTACTATACCTATAAATTCATTCACTGTTTGTGTATACTGTAACATCATACTGTTAGACTGGTCTACCTGATTTTCTGTATACGATTTCATTCCTACAGGATTGGACACTGCACCAATCTATTCACACTGGTCGCAATCGAAAGCTTGCATACACATTGTATAGAAAGTGCGTTAGATTTTGTATTAACGGCTTGGTCCTGAGGAATTTTAATCGATAGTTTATTAGACGTAAAACTCCGTATAAGCTAACTGGTAGCGTCGCGGCCCCCTGTACAGAGGCAAACCGTTGACGAAGACTGACGAATTTTATATATACTTGACGTCGCCGACGCTACCGCGTCGCTTGATAATAATTAATAGATTTCTATACGATTGTTTTATAAAACTTAAATATTATTATCAGATCGACGAGAAACCCAGAATGAGGATCGGCAGCTTACATGCAGCGATTTCCCGAACCAATTTGTTTGACAATATTGCGGAGATGTTTAGGAGGAATCCATACAACTCTTGGATTAACATGTGACAAAATTATTGCTACAGTTACGGATAATGGATCTAACTTCTGAAGTCTTTCCAAGAATTTGGTATAGATGACCCATAATCTTTTCACAAGGTGATTAAATATTTCATCTATAACACTAAATTTTGTTAAAAATGCCGGCAACGGCTAGGTTACGGATCTAATTTGGAAAACATGCCAAAAGCAGGTTCTGAACCACTATTTTGAAACACTTTTTGAAAACTTTGTGTTCGGGAAGTCGACCTCGACGAGATCGTCCGAAACTGGAGAGAGACGCTCAGAGTGAGCGAGAAGCATATGTAGCGCGAATCCGTAGATCCGCTGGAGGGTAAGGAGATTGAGAAAAGTTGAGTGTCAGATTGTTTAACTATTCGTTTTTATTTAGAAATAATAGGAGAGAGCGACGGTCACATATTCCGCGAATCCGAACGGTATCTTCGAAACTGTCCTGTTAATGATTGCCCCTTTTCGCGATCGGAAATCTTATGAAATAGCTTCTTGCTAGAAACTCTCGCGAGGCGGAAATCTTGCACGCGAACACCAGATGGAATTTGGCGCGAGGCTAGAGGACATTCGCGATGCGATTAACGAGCGTCGACTCTCGAACTCTCCAGACTTACTTCACAATGTTCTTAGCACTAACTGATTTGAAGAATACAGTTGGAGATATGACCGAATTGACCGCCGCGAGAATATGAAATGCGATCGTATGGCGAGACAATTTCGGACCGAATTTGAGACGAGTAAGCCGACTGTGTACGCGACACGAGCGAGAATAAACACAAAGAATATCTACGAGAAATGATATATTCGAAACTATGATCATTGCTATCGACCACTCGAATCGTTGTCGTAGGCAGACTAAATCGACCGACCGCAGAAACTCGCGCTCTGCCGTCTGATAACACGTTTTTCTGATTCCGACCTTCTCGAACAGGTGTTTGTCACAGTTTTTGACAGGTCGAGTAGAAGAATGCAATCACGCACCGAGCGGGTGACCGCGACGCGTTTGCTCTCGCTCTTGTTTTTTATTTCTGAGGCAATCGTTGTAATATAACGCGAATTTAGAAAACGAAAATTTAATTCAATTTTGACATACGGGGGGGGGGGGAAAGCCTTGGGGAATGTAGTTCCACATAATCGAGATAAAATTGCAGTAACGACAAGAGCGCACGGCCAACAAGTAACATGAATACATGGGGAAAGACTACAAGTTACGCGACGTGTGGACGCGCTGAATTTGCCCCGCCTTGGCGGAATGACGCTCGCATCTTGACAATTTTGATCTAATCTAATAATGTACAGTATGAAACGCAACCGCGGCGAAGGAGTCTACTTGCTCGTCGCCTCATTATTGCCGGTAGTACCACAGTTTGACAATCGTCTTTGATTCGGATGTGGCCGTCTATACGGTGACGACCCGTGCGTCATTGCCTTGAGTTAGACACCTCGATTTTGCATAAGTAACGGCGAGATTTTCGAATTTAGCATAAGGATTCCCTACCACTCGGCGTAGATGTGTTTTGACGCCCGCCCCTCCCACAATCACGCCGAGTGTGGGGTACCAGAATGGGGGAATAAAAAATTCAACGATAACTTATCGGAGGCCGTTCAGGTTCCAGAAATTCGGATCTCACGTACGCACTGACCGTACGCGACGGTCAGTTCTCGTCCGCTCCGACGATGTTGTCCTGTTTGTCCGAATACATTGATTGTGGTAGACCTCGCGCTGCGCAAAAGCGAGAGTAAGCATTTAAGAAGGCTTGAGTGGGTAGTCGCTTTACTAACTCCAAATTATTGCTTCGTCGCTAAGCAGATGAAGAGCGCGATAATGGCTTCCGTGACGTAATTGCCCTCTGTCCCTCGGAGGCCCTTATTTGCACGGGGCCTGCGTAATCTAGACCGCACTGTGTAAAAACAGCGGGTACTGTCGCTGTGACGCGGGTTCGGGAAGATCTCCTTGATTTGTGTGGGAATCGCGGCTCGTGTCGCGGTACACACAACACAATTTATGAATGGCAGATTTTACTATGTTAAAGAGCGGGGGGGGAAAAGTAATCCATAAATCGCAGAACTTTTAGCATGGTTTGCGGTCCTCGGCATGTAAACGCTTCGTAATGAGTTTTGATTCACATTAATGTCACTAGAGGATGAAGATGAGAGAAGAATCGGATGTCGAACCGCATTGGCATGGGCTTTGTTAAGCCGTCCACCCACGCGTAGAATTCCGTCCCGATCGAGGAATCGGTCGAAGTGAGAGAAGGTGATCTTCTCGCGAGAGGCTCTGATTTTGGGGACAGCTCGTGTATCTCCGTCGGAAATACGTCTGCTTTATTTTCTTTATCCAGAAATTTGGCAGTATTGCAGTCGGATGCAAAAACGCGATGCTTCTCTATGCTGGATATGAGACGACAGACGCGGAACGAGACGAGCGGATTACGATCACATGAGCTTATGAATTTGATGAGATACGCGGTGACGCAATTAATTTGGCCACTATGAATATCTTGAAGCGAGGTTCCACTAACGTAATGTTGGAGCATTGCAGCGAATTATTTTTTCTTCAAGAGGCCGCTTCCTCGGAAGACGCTCATTGTTACACGGCCATTTATCGGAATCGAAGGACAGGCCATTGGTAGGACCATGCCACCATAGCTCGCGATTGATAATTTCATCGCCAAATACTCCGCGCGAAGCGCAATCCTGCGGGGTTCCTCCGTTGGCACATGCCGCCATTCGCGTCTGGAAGACGAGTCTGAATGTTCCATTAACGCGATGTGGCGACAAAAGTCTTCCATCGCGAAGAGGTTGATTACCACGCGAGCAGATCATGGAACTCTGTCCACAAGGGCAACGGAATAATCCTTGTAACCGTTCGACCGCGAACGAACATCGACAAGTTCCGTGGCGAGTATTAATGCGGCGGATAATTCAGTCCGTGTATGCTCAGAGATTTTTAACGGCGCTACCTTTGATTTACCGACGAGCAAAGTTGTCGTGATTTGACCTGATGACGAAATTATTTTGATTGAACACTGCGGTATATGCATTGTCGATCGTCAGCAAATCCTGTATTTCGCGTGATTTGTGTTTCGTCCGAGACCCGACCCATCGCGTGATTCGCGAATTACTGAAGAATGCGAGAGCCGAGAGTAATTTTCTCTCCATTTGGCTATGTGTGGCTCGGAACTACATCATTCCGCAATCGATTTTTAAGTCCCAGAGTCGCTGCATGAAGATTTACGCGTAATCGTACCGGAGTGACCCATCGAGCGGAATCGTAGAATTTGGCGATTGCGGACAAGATCGTACGCTTTGTTTAGGGGGGGGCATTATCAGCCAGCGACCGCGAAAACTCGAAAGATCGTTTTTCGGATTCCACCCGATTCCGAGGATTTTGATTGTTCCTCTTCAGCCAGAGGATTGGTCGTGCTAGACCGTGATCTGTCGATTTCGATGTCCTCGAGAAAGCGGGCGAGTTGCTCGACCATTTCCGTAACACGAATCCTCCGCGCTTTAATATCGAGTTTAATTGATCGCGCGCTTGCCGAATTCGAATGGTATCGTCATCTCCGAATAGTAAGTCGTCGGACGTAATATTACGCTTAGGATAGGAACAGCAAGCGGAAATTGCTGACCATCTCATACTAGTTGTTTTTAATACCCGAAGGGCCAGAACGGAGCCATGACGATTCCATACGTACGTTAGTAATTGATAATCGATGAGCGGTTCCAATAGCGATAACTTCCACAAGATCCGTTGATAATCTATACCCACGCATCGATGTGAATCTGGCGAACTTTTCGCGATATCGGATGATAGACGTATTTGTATCTACGCATTGTAGGATACCGACATAGATCGTTTGTAATTTCGGCTCAGCGATTAAATGATCATTTAACGATGTGCCGTTAGAAGTAATCGCTGATGCGTTTAAAAACACGCCAAGACGCGTAGTAGAGCTACTTTCCCCGGATCCTCCACGATGCGGGAGATAAACTGTTGGTTAATGTGAGTTTTGAGCGATCGGCGCTGGCCGCATATGCCCCAGCCGTTGATAACAGACATGAATTGCGATATTCTGTCGCGAGCTCCGATTTATCACGAATCTGCGGAGTGACAAATTTAGCATTTTTCTCCGCCCGAAGTTTTGATTTCCGATGTCAATCGGAGGACCCTTTTTGATGGTAGCCGCACGATGTACCGTCCGTTGATTCGGCGAGAATGATCCGAGCAGAATTGCTCTTCACATTGTTTTTTTTGCGCGTAAGAGTGATTGTCGGGAAGTTCTTCCGACCTCCCAAAAGCGACGAATTTTCCTCTTCGAGTAGAGAATGCTTATAGTGTAGCTGAGCGGAATGCTACCGCGAGTGCAATGAACGGAAGTCATTTGTCGACTGAGAGGATCGTTCTCTCTAGCGACGTCATGGGTCCGATATTATCAGTCCGAAAATGGATTCTGAGCGAAGGAATTGCCCGACGCTTTCTCTGCTAATACCGTCGCCGAATGATATCGCTATAGAGATCGGCTCCGATTATGAGATTTATAGGATCGGAACTCGTCGATCAAATCAGCTCGCGGTAAATCGGAGAGATAAAAGAGTGACGAGAGATCCACGTGTCCTTCTCGGATTGTAAGAGGTTAGCGATTTTTAGTAATGAGTCGCGGTGTTGAGAGCGAACGGAGCGAGAGATTCTCGATGAGAAATAATAGTGTTTTTGCAGTTTGCAAAGTCCCCGCGTTTATCCGCCGCCGGCGGAAAACGTGAGATCGGCATGCGAATTCGTTTAAACGCAAATTTGCGCTAAACTTTCGCGAAATGATGTCATTTCCGGCCTTGATCGAGGAGACCGAACGACAGCGGTGCGGCCCGAAGGACTGCGCACCGTTACCCAGGCCGTCGCTAATAAGACGGTATCGCTTTACTCTTGAGGCTATTAGAGATTTATTTTCCGGGTCCGTGAACCGACGGTTGAGGCGACGAGCAATTCCGGCATAATATCTTTCGAGGAAATTGAGCCCGAGTCAACGTGTAGGCATCGAATGATGCTTTTTATGACAACTCGCATGTGTATTGCTCCTACATGCTTGATCTGATGGCTTCGAGCTTAAACAATGAAACCAACGTTGTTTTGCTGCTTAACGATATCTCGACTTGACTTCGCATTCTTTGTTCACGAACGCAGGGCATACATAAGAAAGTGTCCGCTACATGGACACAGCGAGCACTGCGATTGTGCATTATCGGATGCGGTTGCGAATGAACTCGCGAGGCTACATTGGGTTTCCCCGGTTTTACGGCTGATCTGGAGCGGATGCCATTAACGCGCGAATGCAGACTTATAAAGTCGCTTAAGTCTCGTAAGACGGCGGACTCTGTATTTGCTTGAGGCTTATTTCCCACGCTTTTTTCGCGTTTAACGGATCTAATTTTTGCACAAGGATATGAACGACAATATCTTCCATAGTTCCTCGCCGGTTTTCACAATCGAGGGCTTTTAATGAAGCCATTGCAATAATTAGCTTTGTCGTAGAAAGTCCATCTCGGTGCGATTCGCGCGGGATAGATGATAAGCCGAACAATGTTCGAGAGATGTTTGTTTATCGACCGCTTTTTGTCGTCGTAACCGTGAGGTTAACGCTTTCACGCTATTTCAAAATTCGCGGCCGTTATAGAAATTTCGGTATCAGTCCACCGCCCTTTAAGAAGGATGTAACCAATAAAAAAATTTCGGTGTACAAAAATATAATTATTATGGCCGGTAAAACAGGACAGTCCGGCATCCTCTTAAGGGCGCTGGAATGTATACCGAATATTTCTATAACGGCCGCGAATTTTGAAATAGCGTGGAAAGCGTTAACCTCACGGTACGACGACAAAAAGCGGTCGATAAACAAACATCTCTCGACATTGTTCGGCTTATCATCTATCCCGCGCGAATCTGCCACCGAGATGGACTTTATACGACAAAGCTAATATTGCAATGGCTTCATTAAAAGCCCTCGATCGAAAACCGGAGGAACTCTGGGAAGATATTGTCGTTCATATCCTTGTGCAAAAATTAGATCCGTTAACGCGAAAAGCGTGGGAAATAAGCCTAAGCAATACAGATGTCCCGCCGTCTTACGAGACTTTAAGCGACTTTATTAAGTCTCGCATTCGCGCGTTAATGGCATCCGCTCCAGGATCAGCCGTTAAAACCGGTGTAAAACCAATCGTAGCCTCGCGAGTTCATTCCGCAACCGCATCCGCTAATGCACAATCGCAGTGCTCGCTGTGTCCAGCTCGACACTTTCTTAATGTATGCCCTGCGTTCGTGAACAAGAATGCGAGTCAACGTCGAGATATCGTTAAGCAGCAAAAACGTTGTTTTAATTGTTTAAGCTCGAAGCATTCAGCTCAAGCATGTAGGAGCAAATACACATGTCGAGTTTGTCATAAAAAGCATCATTCGATGCTACACGTTGACTCGGGCTCAATTTCCTCGAAGACTATTATGCCGAATTGCTCGTCGCCTCAACCGTCCGGTTCGACACCGGAAATAAATTCTCTAATAGCCTCAACGAGAAAGCGATCACCCGTCTTATTAGCGACGGCCTGGGTAACGGTGCGCAGTCCGTCGGGCCGCACCGCTGTCGTTCGAGCTCTCCTCGATCAAGGCTCGGAAATGACATTCATTTCGGAAAGTTTAGCGCAAATCTTGCGTTTAAAACGAATTCGCATGCCGATCTCCGTTTCCGCCGTCGGCGGGATAAACGCGGGGACTTTTCAACATGCAACACACATATTTATTTCTCATCGAGAATCTCTCGCTCCGTCGCTCTCAACCACCGCGCTCATTCTAAAATCGCTAACCTCTTACAATCCGAGAAGACACGTGGATCTCTCGTCACTTTTTTATCTCTCCGATTTACCGCGAGCTGATTTGGATCCGACGAGTTCCGATCCTATAAATCTCATAATCGGAGCCGATCTCTATAGCGATATCATTCGCGACGGTATTAGCAGAGGAAGCGTCGGGCAATCCTTCGCTCAGAATTCCATTTTCGGATGGATAATATCGGGACCCCTCACGTCGCTCGAGAGTAACGATCCCTCTCAGTCGACAATGACTTCCGTTCATTGCACTCGCGGTAGCATTTCCGCTCATCACACTATAAGCTCTCCCTCTCTCGAAGAGAAACTTCGTCGCTTTTGGGAGGTCGAAGAACTTCCCCGACAATCACTTCTTACGCCGCAAAAAAAACAATGTGAAGAGCATTTCTGCTCGACTCATTCTCGCGACTCAAACGGACGGTACATCGTGCGGCTACCATTCAAAAAGGGTCCTCCGATTGACATCGGAAATTCAAAACTTCGGGCGGAGAAAATGCTAAATTTGTCACTCCGCAGACTTCGTGATAAATCGGAGCTCGCGACAGAATATCGCGAATTCATGTCTGATTATCAACGGCTGGGGCATATGCGGCCCGCGCCGATCGCTCAAACTCACATTAACCAACAGGTTTATCTCCCGCATCATGGAGTGATCCGGGAAAGTAGCTCTACTACGCGTCTTGGCGTTGTTTTTAACGCATCCAGCGTTACTTCTAACGGCACATCGTTAAATGATCATTTAATCGCTGAGCCGAAATTACAAACCGATCTCATGTCGGTCATCCTACAATGGCGTAGATACAAATACGTCTATTCATCCGATATCGCGAAAATGTATCGCCAGATTCACATCGATGCGTGGGATATAGATTATCAACGGATCTTGTGGAAGTTATCGCTATTGGAACCGCTCATCGATTATCAATTACTAACGGTTACGTATGGAATGTCATGTGCTCCGTTTCTGGCCCTTCGGGTATTAAAACAACTAGTCATCGACGAAGGTCAGCATTTTCCGCTTGCTGTTCCTATCCTAAGCGATAATATTTACGTCGACGACTTACTATTCGGAGCTGACGATACCATTCGAATTCGGCAAGCGCGCGATCAATTAAACTCGATATTAAAGCGCGGCGGATTCGTGTTACGGAAATGGGCGAGCAACTCGCCCGCTCTTCTCGAGGACATCGAAATCGCAGATCACGGTCTAGCCACGAACAAATCTCTGGCTGAAGAGGAACAAATCAAAATCCTCGGAATCGGGTGGAATCCGAAAAACGATATTTTCGAGTTTCGCGTGTCGCTGGCTGATAATGCCCCAGAAACAAAGCGTACGATCTTGTCCGCAATCGCCAAATTCTACGATCCGCTCGGATGGGTCACTCCGGTTACGATTACCGCGAAAATCTTCATGCAGCGACTCTGGCGACTAAAAATCGATTGGGATGATGTTATTTCCGAGCCACACATAGCCAAATGGAGAGAAATTTACTCTCGGCTCTCGCATCTCAGTAATTCGCGAATCACGCGCTGGGTCGGTCTCGGATCGAACACAAATCACGCCGAAATACATGGATTTGCTGACGCATCGACACATGCATATTCCGCATGTGTTTATATCAAAATCATTTCGTCATCAGGTCAAATCACGACAACTTTGCTCGTCGGTAAATCAAAGGTCGCGCCGTTAAAATCTCTGAGCATACCACGACTCGAATTATCCGCAGCATTATTACTCGCACGACTTGTCGAGTTCGTTCGCGGGTCGAACGGTTACAAGGATATTCCGTGCCATTGCTGGACAGATTCCATGATCGTGCTCGCGTGGTTAAGTCAACCTCCTTCGCGATGGAAGACTTTTGTCGCCAATCGCGTTAATGACATTCAGACTCGTCTTCCAGACGTCGAATGGCGGCATGTGCCAACGGAGGACAACCCCGCGGATTGCGCTTCGCGCGGAGTATTTGGCGATGAAATTATCAATCGCGAGCTATGGTGGCATGGTCCTCCATGGCTGTCCTTCGATTCCGATAAATGGCCGTGTAACAATGAGCGTCTTCCCGAGGAAGCGCCTCTTGAAGAAAAAATTAATTCGCTGCAATGCTCTCAACCTTACGTTACGTGGAACCTCGCTTCAAGATATTCATCGTGGCCAAAATTAATTTGCGTCACCGCGTATCTCATCAAATTCATAAGCTCATGTGATCGTAATCGCTCGTCGTCGTTCTCGCTTCTGTCGTCTCACTATCCAGCATCGAGAAGCATCGCGTTTTCTGCATCCGACTGCAATACTGCCAGAATTTTCTGGATAAAGAAAATTCAAGCCGACGTATTTCCGACGGAGATACACGAGCTGTCAAAAAATCAGAGCCTCTCGTCGAGAAGCTCACTTCTCTCACTTCGACCGTTCCTCGATCGGGACGGAATTCTACGCGTGGGTGGACGGCTTAACAAAGCCCCATTGCCAATGCCGGTTCGACATCCGATTCTTCTCTCATCTCATCCTCTCGTGACATTAATTGTGAATCAAACTCATTTACGAGCGTTACATGCCGGACCGCAACTCATGCTAAATGTTCTGCGATTTCTGGATACTTCGCGCTCGTAACATAGTAAAATCTGCCATTCATAAATGTGTTGTGTGTACTCGCGAACGAGCCGCGATTCCCACACAAATCATGGGAGATCTTCCCGAACCTCGCGTCACAGCGACAGTACGCTGTTTTTCACATTGCGGTCTAGATTACGCAGGCCCCGTGCAAATAAGGGCCTCCGCGGGACGAGGCATTACGTCGCGGAAAGCATATATCGCGCTCTTCATCTGCTTAGCGACGAAAGCAATACATTTGGAGTTAGTAAGCGACTACTCCACTCAAGCTTTCTTAAATGCTTACTCTCGATTTTGCGCTCGCCGCGGTCTACCACAATCAATGTATTCGGACAACGGGACAACATTCGTCGGAGCGGACCGAGAACTGACCGTCGCGTACCGGTCAGCAGTACGAGATCCGAATTTCTTGAACCTGACGGCCTCCGATAAAGTATCGTGGAATTTTATTCCCCCTTCTGCCCCACACTTCGGCGGATTGTGGGAGGCGGGCGTCAAAACACATCTACGCCGAGTGTTAGGGAATCATATGCTAACATTCGAAGAATTCTCGCCGTTATTATGCAAAATCGAAGCGTGTCTAAACTCAAGGCCAATGACGCACGGGTCGTCACCGTATAGACGGCCACATCCGAATTCAAAAGACCGATTGTCAAACTGTGCGTACTACCGGTCAATAATGAGGCGACGAGCAATTAGACTCCTTCGCCGCGTTGCGTTTCATTACTGTACATTATTAGATTAAGATCAAAATTGTCAAGATGCGAGCGTCATTCCGCCAAGGCGGGCGGCAAATTCAGCGCGTCAAACCACGTCGCGTAACTTGTCGTCTTTCGCTCATGTATCTCATGTTACTTGTGGCGTGCGCTCTTGTCGTTTACTGCAATTGTTATCTCGATTATTTTGGAACTATCATTCCAAGGCGGGCGGTATGTTCAAAATTGAATTAAATTTTCGTTTCTAAATTTCGCCGTTATATTAAAACGATTGCCTCAGAAAATAAAACACGAGCGAGAGCAAACAGCGTCGCGGTCACCCGCTCGGTGCGTGATTGCATTCTTCTTAGAATGAAAAACTGTGACAAACACCTGGTTCGAGAAGGTTCGAAATCAGAAAAACTTGTTATTCAGATCGGCAGAGCGCGAGTTTCTGCGGTCGGTCGATTTAGTCTGCCTACGACAACGATTCGAGCTGGTCGATAGCAATCGATCATAGTTTCGAATATCATCATTTCTCGTATGATATTCTTTCGTGTCTTATTCTCGCTCGTGTCGCGTACACAGTCGGCTTACTCGTCTCAAATTCGGTCCGAATTGTCTCGCCATACGATCGCATTCATATTCTCGCGGCGGTCAATTCGGTCATATCTCCAACTGTATTCTTCAAATCAGTTAGTGCTAAGACATTGTGAATGTTAATTCTGGAGAGTTCGAGAGTCGACGCTCGTTAATCGCATCGCGAATGTCCTCTGCCTCGCGCCAAATTCCATCTGGTGTTCGCGTGCAAGATTTCCGCTCTCGCGAGAGTTTCTAGCAAGAAGCTCTTCATCAAGATTTCCGAATCGCGAAAAGGGGCAATCATTAACAGGACATTTTGAAGATATCCGTCGGATTCGCGGAATATGTGCCGTCGCTCTCTCCTATTATTCTAAATAAAACGAATAGTTAAAACAATCTGCACTCAACTCTTTTCTCAATCTCCTTACCCTCCAGCGGATCTACGGATTCGCGCTACATATTGCTTCTCGCTCATCTCTGAGCGTCTCTCTCTCAGTTTCGGACGATCTCGTCGAGGTCGACTCCCGAACACAAGTGTTTCAAAAGTGGTTTCAAAAGTGGTTCAGAACCTGCTTTTGGCATGTTTTCCAAATTAGATCCGTAACCTAGCCGTGCCGGTATTTTTAACAAATTTATGTGTATATATGAATATTTTAATCACCTTGTGAAAAGCATTCTGGGTCATCTATACCAAATTCTTGGAAAGCCTTCACGAAGTTAGATCCATTATCCGTAACTGTAGCAATAATTTTGTCACATGTTAATCCAAATGTTGTATGGATTCCTTCTAACATCTCCGCAATATTGTCAAACAAATGAGTTCCGGGAAATCGCCTGCATGCTAAAGCTGCCGATCTCCTTTCTAGGGTTTTCTCGTCGATCTGATAATTAATATTATAAGTTTTTATAAACAATCGTATAGAAATCTATTAATTATTATCAAGCGACGCGGTAGCGTCGCGACGTCAAGTATATATAAAAATTCGTTCCAGCTTGTCAACGGTTTGCCTCTGTACAGGGGCCGCGACGCTACCAGGTAGCTTATACGGAGTTTTACGTCTAATAAACTATCGATTAAAATTCCTCAGGAACCAAGCCGTTAATAAAAAATCTAACGGCACTTTTCTTATACAATGTGTATGCAAGCTTTCGATTGCGACCAGTTTGAATAAGATTGGTGCAGTCAATCCTGAGGAATGATAATCGTATACCAGAAATCATGTAGACCATTCTTCAACTGTATGATGTTACAGTAATACAAAAGTGAATGAATTTATAGGTATAGTTAAATTGAACTACTTTACGCAATATTCTATTGCCTATATAGGATTCAATAAAATTAACGAATGCCAATTCTACATAAATAAAACTGTACGGTATTATTGTGAGATAATATAACATAAAGTGCCATAGAGGATGCCAAAAAAGATAAATAAAGTACCATAGAAGATACCAAAGAAGACAAAGTATTTTTTATTTTAAGTATTTTCTTTTTTTTTATTTATTAATTTTTTTTTAAATATTATCTTACACTAATAGAGTTTTATTTATATAGAATTGGCATTCGTTTTATTTTTAATATACAGGGTGTCCTAGACCACCCGTACACCCCTTTTCTTTCAAAAACTAAGCATTTTAGAGAAAAACGTTTTAAACAAAAATTGTATGGTGTTGAGGGGAACATAATGTCGTAACCCGACCAATTTCTCAATATATTAAAAGATAAAACAAGTAAAGTAGAACAGAAAAGATTGAGAAAGAGCTGATTAAAGCAAAGCATTAGAATCAGGGAAAGAGCCCAAGAAAAATTAATTAAAAAAGAATAAAAGATTATTAATAAAATAAAAGTAAGATACGTGACTAAAGAGAAGGAAGTCACGGTCAAGTTCTCGGAAGCTGAGTAAACAGCTGACGAGACAGACTGACAAGCGGAGCACGAGACATGCTCCATTCAGGGACACCACACTCCTCCCTAATCAACGACCTAATTAATTAACATATATTGAGCGCGAGATGCACCGACGCTAGCTCAGTAACATAGCTCAGTAACATAGCTCAGTAACATAGCTCAGTAACATAGCTCAGTAATATAGCTCATTAACATCGCTCGCTACTCGCTCGCATATATCAATAGTATCGAAGTACCGTACGTATCGCGCCCAACTATTATAATCGCGACTAAGTGATAGTGTACAAGAATCTGTGAAATATATCAATTTATACCTAACGTTCGGGAGTGTCTTATTTCAAGCGTGGATCCTAATCCTTTGGACGTATAAATCCCTAAAGACCTCTTCCTTTGCGGCTAGAGGCACAACAATAAGATGGTGTCATTGGTTTGACCTTGGATGGCATCGTTAAGGTCAAGTCAAGGACACCTTTAATTTCTTAAATGGAATCCCCTATTTTTTATTGCATATTCTTATAGCTTATGTCGAGAGCTTTCCAAAACACTATAATAAAGTATTTTTTCATTAAGTACTTTTTCAGTTATTTTATATTTTAATCTGACATATTTTGATATAAAAAATAAAATATATCCTAAAATATTTAGTTTTCGATAATCTTACCGTAATACTTTTATGTACAGAATAATGAGACAAATCAATTAGTAAAAAAAAATAATTGATTTTAAAAAAAGTATGTAATTATTTATAATGTATTTTTTAAAACAATTATTTGTTTTTTTCATTACACTAATTGATTGCTTTATCCTGCAAATAAGCGCTATAATTTAGACAATATTCAGAAGATATAATCAAGAAATAATACTTATAAAACAATAAATAAACATATATAAGCAGATATATATACAAAATTTCAATCTACTTACTCGATAGGACCAAATATATTTTCTGCAGCAGATTCAAACATAACATTAACCTTATAATATTATTATATCTTGACGTCGCGAACATTAACCTTATAACGTTATTATATCTTGACATCGCGATGCTACCGCGGACCGCTTGATACGTATCATATGTGTATGCACGCACATACACATTGTCTCTCAAGGCGTATTTGCACACTCAAGCGAATAATCGTACATGAGCGCTGTAAACGCGCCTTGAGGGACAAACTCGCTTTGCGTGTGTGCGTGCGAGCATACGTACGTGAGAGTCTGAATTTTATGATTATTATGATAATGATGGAAAACGAAAAATGTCACATTTCTGGTATACGATTATCATTCCTCAGGATTGACTGCACCAATTTTATTCAAACTGGTCGCAATCGGGAGCTTGCATCCATATTGTATAAGAAAAGTGCCGTTAGATTTTTGATTAACGGCTTGGTTCCTGAGGAATTTTAATCGAAAGTTTATTAGACGTAAAACTCCGGATAAGCTACTTGGTAGCGTCGCGGCCCTTGTACATAGGCAAACCGTTGACAAGCTGCTACGAATTTTTATATGTATTTGGCGTCGCGACGCTACCGCGTCGCTTGATAATAATTAATAGATTTCTATACGATTGTTTATAAAAACTTATAATATTAATTAACAGATCGACGAGAAAACCCTAGAAAGGAGATCGGCAGCTTTAGCATGCAGGCGATTTCCCGGAACTCATTCGTTTGACAACATTGCGGAGATGTTAGATGGAATCCATACAACATTTGGATTAACATGTGACAAAATTATAGCTACAGTTACGAATAATGGATCTAACTTCCTGAAGGCTTTCCAAGAATTTGGTATAGATGACCCAGAATGCTTTTCACAAGGTTATTAAAATATTCATATATACACATTTTTATCTTGGTAAACGCTAATTCCCGAGGGCGCGAACCTCTTAGACACTCGACACACACGACAACTACGCAACAGTTGGCCGAACCAAAAAAAAAGAAACAAAAACGTACGTCAACTATACGCGGTCACCCAACACGATTTCCGAGCGAACAAATCTCAGAAGCAGCCAAACAACGGAAATTTTCTGTTCCAATATTATTCGATAGTTACACGAAAGTCCAATGTCCGAAATTTCACGGATTTCCCCTATTACTAATTTACCCGGTGGTAATTATTACAGTTAACAGCCAAAATTGGCGAATCGCAAATAAAGCTGAAAAAATATGGTTAACACAAATATACAAAAGGAAACTTTCCAACATTCATAATAAATAATATTTCAATATCGACAAATAGCGAGACACATCGTATAAATATTAAACATAATAAAATAAGAAAGATAAATGTGATCAGGCGATGTCGAGCAAAGACAGTCAATTTCGATTCAAAAGATTATTATCTGTATTATTCTTAGGCACGGGCACACAGATCTCAAAACATCAACACCGCGAATCGTATCAGGTGAATATTCTTTTCTAAAGAAAACTGCCACGTAGCTAGGGAACAAAAGAAATGAAATACGAAAGCCAGAAATAATATTTTTCCTCAAACAATTCAAATAAATATTCCATATACTTGTTACTAAAGTACTCCAAGGAAATAATGCAAATTATCACGCTAAACGTCGTGAAAATTATTCAGGCTTCGGTAACTACCAGAAAATGCTCGACACGCCGTCAATTATATAATCGTCGTTTTAAATAATCGTAGGAGCTGTTCTCCTTACAGACAAAAAAATTCTTTTTCACACACAAATATAATAATGCTCAATATTATTTCAAGAGCTCCGTCGTTCTCGACCTCTTACTTCCCGTTTTCGTACGCCCCACGTTGGGCGCCAATTTGTAACCGTAATTTCTTTTAAATTATTTAATTAATAATTATTTGATTATTCGGCGGGCGGTTCTTCGGTGCCCACGGCACACCTTCGGCGCGGATTTCGACTATCGATCCCTCGATCCAGAAAATTACCACTTATCACAAAATAAACCGAGTTGGGCGCCAGGTATGGCAGGCCGCACCATTCACGATAATAGCAACACCGAAAGACAATTGCGAGATCGATAATTAACGCGACGGCAAAATTCCGCGACTACTCAGTATACCCGAAATGGTAGAGGGGGTGGTCCGGAAGAAACGGAAGAGATCTTGAGAGTCGAGAACACGGGAGCAAAAATGAGCATTCAATAAGTTAAAATAAAGATAACAATAACATATTAAAAGAAACAAGAGTATAACGCAGCTCGCATAAGTAATAATCTTGGAGGACAGTAGTTATTTTATAGGCGATTGAGATATTATTTTATTTCCTCGTAAATAGATACGACCGTGCGCAACAGTATTTAATTACCGGGCGTCTTACGTGCTTTAAACTCGACTTTTCGGCCGCGAGTATTTCCGCCGTACGAGACTTATTTAGGCCGCGACAACTAAAGAAATCCCTCGAATGCGCCGGTAACTACTTTACACACGTCCGTGAATCCGCTTCGATATAATAGAAAATTCTAGATCGTATGACTCGAATCGGTCTTTTAGTCAGGCTCGCGGTGAGCCGATATTTGCCTCGATAACAATAGCGACGACCTTGGCGTCGAAATACGCAAGATATAACTCGAAGGACTCGCGGAAACTAATAGCGAGCTTCAAGACGCTCGATAAATACTCTGCCCGATATTTGAAAATTACGCTTTCTCTTCACTCTTATTACATATGACGTGTACAAGATAATTGCTAACGATACGCAAAAAGAAGACGAAAACTACCGAGAATGACTGTGGTGTACGAGTCGCGTGACGCAATACTTTGCGCGATCCCGAATCGATCGCGCGGGCCTGAAAATCCCGATAATTTACAGCATACAATGATTATAAACGCGAAACTAACATTAATGACTGTCGGCGGCGGCGAAATGAATTAGAGAGAGCTTATTTTATGTAACTCGGATGAGTGCCGAGTGCCCGTCGGCCATGCGACGTAATCTACCAGAAATTCCACAAAGTTAATTCACAAAACGCGTGGCTCGACAACTATTAAGGGCACGACTCATCCGAAATAATTATCTATAATTAATCGGCAACAAAATTGGGCTAACGATGCTCGTCCCACCGGTCGGAATACTTCGCAGTTTTTTCGGATTCTGTATCGTTCGCTTACGTCTTGAGACCTGCGTCCTACCGGAAAGCTAGCCGAACAGTGCCGAGTGAGAGTCCTGCAGGAGACACGCCCGCGCGATAAATCGCTATCGTGCCATCTATGGCGCTTTCGCGTTACACAGGGCCGTCCTGCGGTCCTTGCGGTCCTTGTTATCGTCACGGCCGTATTGGTGGGCTCCTCGCCCCGGAATTTCCAAAATCTGCGGTTGTTCGGCTGGGAGATGCGGATTTCCGGTAGCGTCCGATCGGTTCTCGTTCCTATCTCGTAGAATAGGTCCATGGATGAAAGTGCTCTCGTCGCTCCGTCTCTAGGACTCCCTCGCTTCGTGCGGGTGGAGTGGCCGCCCCTTTGGCCGGTTCCTTCCGACCCTTCGCATCTCTGTTCCTGCCGTAAAAGATATAAAATTACCGGCAGCGAGATGTACTAGCAACCAAAAATGTTTTTAACATTAGAAAACTACGACCTGACGTCTCCTGCTTCTTGGGTGTCCCGGACTCCCGCTCTCGGCTGTCGCTCTTCTTTCTTCCTTTCCCTTTCCGCCGGAGGGGATCTCGCCGCTCAACCGTGTGCCGACAACTAACTCGCGGGCTCATATCGAGCTTACATTTTCGATAACTATCCTAAACAAAAGTCAGATCTCATCGATCTGACGATCGAGCCGCTCTCTCCCTCAATTAGGAGGACGCAGCCCCCGAAAAACCGCCCCCGATCAAGCCATTCGGCCCTTGTGACGGACGTCCAAAAAACGTCACGTCACAGCACACATAGAGCACCGTCTATAAGCTCGTAAGCAGCGGTGCTCAAAAAACGCTGGCGCGAGCGCATCCCCGCGAATACGTTTACTAGCAGCGTTCCCGCGGCTACTTATCAGCTAATCGCCCGCGGTGCTTTCCGCTTCTACGCGTGCGGGAAATCGCTAGCGCGAGCATGCGGCCGCCGCGGTGGGCCCCCCGAAGCGCGGATAAGCTTATTACTCAACACATATCTACGATAAATATTAAACATATTTGATGCGCGTGCGTATTTTTATGTTATTGTTATTAAATATTCTTGATTACCTTTTTATTTATGAGAGCGCACGTAAACGACAAATCGTTCATTTCGCAAAATGGATGTACGGTGGAAACATCCTTGGACGTCGATCGTCTGCGGGCCTACGGGATGCGGAAAAACAATTTTCGTGAAAACGTTTCTTCGACATTTATCCAGCATGTCCGATGTTCGATTCGAGAGAATTTTATTTTATTACGCAAAGTGGCAAGATGCGTATCGGCGTTTACAATGCGTAGCGAGTGAAAAAGATAAAGAAGAAGAAGAGAAAAGAACACAAAAAACCGGTTACGTTAATAATGCTTTGATAAAATCGAAGAAAAATATAATCGAATTTCGCGAGGGATTACCGCGCCCGGAAGATTATTCCAACGATCCGCTCTCGCCAAAATTAATAATAATCGACGATCTTATGAGGGAATCATCATCGTGCGACGCTATCGTAGATCTGTTTACCAAAGGAAATCATCATAAAAATCTCAGTGTTATACGCATCTCGCAAAACCTCTTTCATCAAGGTCGCGGACAACGTGACATATCTCTCAACGCGAATTACATAGTAGTTTTCAAAAATCCGCAAGATCGCGCTCAAATTCGGCATCTAGCGCGTCAAGTATATCCTGACGATCCAAAGTTTATGGAAGAAGCGTACTACGACGCAACATCAAGACCTCACGGGTATTTATTGCTCGATTTGAAACAATCGATTCCAGACGAATATCGCTTTCGTACGTGCATCTTTCCCGACGATACTCTGCATTACGCTTACATTCCGCGCAGATCGAACAATAGAAGTGGTGATGTATAAAAGGTGCAAAATTCGTGTTCGCAACTTGTCAGTCGTGTGATTACAGCGTAATGGTGAGAAAAGAAGAGGCTGATAAAAAGTTGACGACATCGAATAGAGCAATAAAAAAATTAGAAACTTGCACATTGCTTCCTCATCATTTTATCTTACAAAGCTTAAGCTGCTTTAAGCATGCGGATTTTTCAATTCTTGCTTCCTCATAGAGGAAGCTTTGTAAGTGAAATAAAAATTAAAATGATTTCTTTCACCGATCCTCACTAAATTCAATATCAAACATCCATTAATAATACTCTATTCATGTAAAAAAATTTAATCCGATATCTCAAATTTTCTGAAAGTTACAGCGTGTACAGACATTTCTTAAAAAATTCAAAATTTTGTAAAAAATGAACCCTTTCACCGGTACTCACCAAATTCAGTACCAACCATCCTTTAATAATATTCTATTCATGTAAAAAAAATTTAATTCAATATTTCAAATTTTCCGAAAATTACAGCGTGTACAGACATTTCTCAAAAAATTCAAAATTTTATAAAAAATAAACCCTTTCACCGATACTCACCAAATTCAGTAGCAACCATCCTTTAATAATATTTTATCCATCTAAAAAAATTTAATCTGATATTTCAAAATTTGCGAAAGTATACAATGTATACAGACATTTCTCAAAAAATTAAAAATTTTATAAAAAATGAACCTTTTCATCGATTCTCACCAAATTCAATACCAACCATCTTTGAATGATACTCTATCCATGTAAAAAAAATTAACCCGGTATCTCAAAAATTGCGGAAGTTAGAGATTGTACAAAATATCGCGTACATACATACATACACACACACACACATACACACACACACACTCACACACACACACACACACACACACACACATACATACGGACATTTTTTAGGAATATGATTTTTCGACGTTTTGGAACATTCTAAACACATTGGCATAGAAAACTCGAAAAAAAATTTTGTCACGAAAACAAAGCTTCCTCTATGAGGAAGCAAAATGCTAGACTATCTATCGGTGAGAGAAACATATGTCTTTTAAAAACTTTGTGTCATTTGAAAAATAATCAAAGAACAACATTCTTACGAGCCGCCGACAATAAACTCATAAAGTGCATTCAAGAGTGCATTTTCAATACGCTCAAGGATAACGTGCTGCTTCGGTGTAACGATAAAAAGCGATTAGTCAAACATAAAACGATCCTACGTCGTGTCGCGGCGAAACAAGGTAATTGGAAGGCTAAAAGAAAGCTGTTAGTGCAAAGTGGCGGATTTTTAACTTATCTTATTGGACCTATACTTGGTGTTATATTATCCCGAATTATCGGAGAGTGAAAAAGAAAAAATACACCCTTGAACATTCCTGCATTTTCCGTACAGGTAAAAATAATAATAAAAAAAATAATAATAATAAAAAGAAAAGTATCAGCACATCAGTACTTTGAACAATGGAGAGGGCTAAGAAAATGGTTTTGGTATCTACGGAAAATCTCGAGAGAATGCAACGAATGCAGCAGCAACCGGAAATATCATCTATTACGTCGGTTGATAACTCGACGAAGAAAAATACGGAAATATCAGATACGGAAAATGTTAATAGTAATAATAATTCAATTCGGACACCGGGAACACCTCTATCGCGACTCGACGCGGAGATGTGGCGTATTCTTAACCTCGAGACCCTCGTCGATGAGGACAAAGGATGGAAATTGTATAAGGAAGTACTCCAACGTTATCTTCACTTTGTTTGGGAAGCGAAAAAGCGCTTACGCAATGATACACAGGGTAACGACGAGCAGAACGAAGACACGAATTTGGATGTAGGCGATAACGAATTTATGGAAACATCAACTTTAATTAGCAGCGACCGCGGTGACAGTAGCGCTAGTAGTAGTAGTTTCGGGAAAAAACGTGCCCAATCGACTGAAATGATCAAAAAAATACTCGACAGCGTACCAAAAACTTATCGCGACAAAGCACGTGCGCTATTAAAATACTTGATCGATATTCCGTCATCTAAGATTAGCTGGGATAGACGAGGACTCGTAACTATAGACGGCACTGTCATAGCGGGTTCGAATATTGCGGAACTTATAAACGATGCGACACGTGAGAGAAAAACAATAAAAGCAACCGGAAGAATTCAGTTTGCCCGATTGCTGCACGATATAGGTCAATCACACCCTCCAATCTCATAGGAAATCGTGATTTATTACATACGTTTGCGCGATCACATCGTATTAAAATCGTGTTACCGCGCGGAAGTTCCACTCCGAAAACTTCGTCCGAGCGTTCAAAGTCGTACAGACGTGAGGTAGACGAAACGAGTGAAACCGAAGGAGATACGCTATTTGTATCCGCCGACGAAGACGAAGGCGACAAAACATTAACGAGCTACGCAGATTCTCCGACAAAGAAAAGGAAAGGATTGCTTGACTGGAGCAAACTGGAATGATGGAACTCGAAAAATTGTATTACAGTCCCTCGCACTATGCCGGCTATTCGGCGACGGATAATTTATCGCGAGCCGCTAAACCGAATTTCACACGTAACGATGTCATCGACTGGCTTAAATCGCAAGACGCATACACGTTACATCGTCCGGTACGTCGAAAATTTCCACGCTTACATTATAACGTGACAAATATCGATGACTTATGGGAGGCTGATTTGATCGATATTTGTAATCTGAAGAGCTATAATGACGGTTATTCATATCTATTAACGATTATCGATGTACTTAGTAAATTCGTTTGGGTAGAACCTTTACGCGACAAAACAGGTGCCTGCGTGGTAAAAGCCTTTGAACGCATATTCTCGAGAAACAAAAAGCGCCTACCCGTATATCTGCAGACCGACAAAGGTAAGAAGTGTTATTAAGTAGAATTTATTGCTCGGCATGTACAAAATTTCTTAAAAGAAAAAGATATTCGGTTTCGCGTAACCCGTAATCCCGATATTAAAGCAGCTATAGTGGAACGTTTTAATAGAACGCTCAAGGAACGGATGTGGCGATATTTTACTCATAAAAATACATGACGCTACATCGATGTTTTGCAGGATATCGTTCGCGCTTACAATCATACCCGGCATTCCACTATCAAAATGCAACCTGCAGTCGTTACGAAGGAAAATGCGCGAATCGCGCGTGAAAATATAAATCGTCGCTGGAACGACAACGGCGATGGGGCGAAGAAAAAGAATCGCGGGCAAAAGGCTAAATATAACGTGGGCGATTTCGTGCGTGTCAGTAGAGCAAAAGTAGCCTTTGAGAAAGGATACGAGGCAAAGTGGAGCGAAGAAATATTTCGAATTCACCGTGTTCTCGAATGGAGAAAACCGCATGTATACGAATTAAGCGATTTAACGAGCGAAGTTATAGACGGGATTTTTTATGAACAAGAATTAGCGCCTGTTATTAAAGACTTGCAAGGGGAAGAATTTATCGTCGATCGTGTGATAAAAAGTAGGGGTCGCGGTAACAATAAACAATTATTAGTTAGTTGGCAAGAATATCCTTCAAAATTCGATTCTTGGATACCCGCTTCGAGTTTAAAATCTTTGAATAAAAAATGAGGGAGGAAGGATTTTATATGATTCTCCCGAGTAATAGCAGCATGCGTTTTTTCCGGAGAATAAAACCACGTGTTTCACCACTGAATTACCTCAACGTATAGACTTGCAGGGACGTTGGGAAATAGCGCTCACGGAGATTCAACTTCCGACTAGGTTTCTTCATATACGCCCTGGAGAAGGAATTATAAGATTTATCGATATTCAAGAATTCACGATAGGTTCCCAATAGGAGAAAATCAACGCTAGGAAATCTGAAATACCATCAGGTATTTACTTGAGTGTGCACGATATTATAGAAGCTATGAATTACTCTGCAAAATCCGTGGGTTCGCATATCCATTGGCAATTTGGTGCTATTATCGGACGCAAAATTATTATGAAACTTTCCTGCGATATTGTGAAATGTGATATGATTCATTATGTAAACTTTTCCGAAAAACTTTGCCGAATACTCGGCTTCGATACGCGCAATAAGCTCAATGCTAGCGTTATGGATCATTTACCGTTGTGGCTCTTTAGTGAAACAGACTTCAATATACAGAATGTCGATGAGAAGCATGGTAAAATTGAAAATAATACCGGTACACCAGGCGTTTTACCTTCCTGGATTTATGATGTTGAAATTTATACATCGCCATTTTACGTATTTCCGCGCGAACGAGTAATAATAGCCGCCGAACCAACTAGTTTGTTGCGCGGTATCCCCGACAAGCTCTTTGTCTATTGCGATATTTGCGAATTCTATATTACTGGTGATGTACAATCTCCTCTTTTGCGAATAGTCGCACTCTATGTTGGAAATGAATCCGCGTTCGCGTCTACTCAAATAAAGCATTTCTCGCACACTCAATGCATTGCCCTGCGTCAAACGTCTTTTCGCACAATCGAGATAGATATAAGAGATCAACTAGGACAGAGTATACCATTCGAATTTGGAACGCTGACAGTGACATTACACTTTAGGCGTATCGAGTAGATAACATAATATAATTAGAGACCGTGATAAAAAATTAATCGTTAATGGATTATTATTTAACGTATTACGACGAGTTACAAAACGGTGGCAGTCGCGGCGGTGGAATTCCACGAGTTTTCGTCGGATCGCCCTATCAACGAGGTCACGGTATTGGTAGTTTTCTTGGAGGAATGTTCAGACATGTACTACCTTATTTAACCAGAGGCGTACGGACTGAGAGGAAAGAAGCTTTACGTGCCGGTGCTAATATAATCGAAGATGTTGAAAACAATATGCCGTTTAAGGTAGCGGCCAAACACCGATTTGAAGAATCGCGCGACAATCTTAAGAGAAAAGCTAAAGAAAAAATAAGTAATCTGATGAAGGGTTCGGGTTATAAGTCGGATGCAAAAATACATGTAGCTCAGTTTCCTTTCGGCGAGCTCAACACGCGCATCGCTAAATCCGCGACGTTACGTAGGTGACGCCAGGCGCGTAAGAAAAGTTCGTCAAAGTGCAAGATGCGAGGGAAAAATAGAACAAATACGAAATCATCAAAAAATAAGAGAAGAAAAAATCGCACAACAGTGAAAAGACTTAAGACATCCACGAAACGGCGTAAAACCGGTAGAAAGCGCACCGTATCCGACATATTTTCTGAAACGGCATATATTCTAAACACATCTAACAGGGAGAATTATAACGGCGACAAAAAAATTTGCGGTAAATAAGCATGTCCATTCTTCACACGCATTCGTGCGAGTGTTTAAAGAGCGAACTCGATCTCTTTTCTTTACCGCCCACACAAACTAGTGTCGAGAGTTCGCAATGGATTCATTACAAGCCCGTGACTTCGCTCTCGGACGATTCCCCGATAGAATTCATCATTCCGGGTCATGGAGAAGAATATTTAGATCTCACGCACACCATGTTAAGTCTTCGCGTACGCGTAGAAACGCCGGGCGATTTCTCGGGACATACTGCGGGCGCATCCGCCGCGGCCACTAAAGTGGCCTTCATTTGGACACAGTACAGGGTGCTTCCGCAACATACAGATCAGTAAGTTGGGTTGCCTATCTGCCTATCGGCAAGGGCATACTTAACTCGGCTTGCAGAATAAAGTCGGAATGCAAATCCGATGGAACTAAGGAAAGAGTTATCGGCTTTTACCACTCTGGTATAGTGTATAGTTGTAATATTTAATAATATAAATAAAATAACACAGATAATCATGTCCGTTAATTCTTCATATGAATAATTATTTTTTTCGATAGATTTTTTCTTTCTTCTTAATTCACAAAATATATATGTATGATATATTGCTATATCAAATTGTATATATATGTATATGTCTTCGACGTAATTGTTCCCTATTGAGAAGGTTTCTTACAGCGGGATAAGATACCTGTGCAGCCGCTATTGGATTTCTGTAAGAAGTAAATGTAAATAAAATTATATGCCAAAACTTTAAATATAATATGTTGCAAGATGCTAATAAAAAAAATCGTCCACCCCATTAATATTATTCTATTGTATATATTTTGTTTCTTAGATTTTTATAACAAAATAATATTGAAATAATGTTAAATTATAAATCGCAAAGCATTCAGCGCACGAGTAAACTGAAATATGTACTTCCACACATAGTTACTTCTTATTTATCACAAAAACGTAATTCTTAATACATTTTTCAGCTTTCTAAATGGCAAACAATTTTGTAATTAAATGACATATCAGGATTGTTTCCTTATCAACAAAATTTGTTTAAAATAAAATTAATTCGTATTCAAGTATAGCGTGATATAGAAATATAAACTAAATAGGCCTAAAAATGGTAATTGTAATATTATATTAGCGTAATACCATAGTAAGAATAAATAATCTAAAATTTTTGCCTAAATCTTTTAGGACAAAGAAATATCGATTTTATATCTATGTCATTACTATATTACGTTATATATTAAAATCTTTATTTAACGTTTTTTTTTCTTACAAGAAATAAAAGAGAGTCTAGAATTTCTCTTTGTGATTTTATCCCGTAAGATGATAAAAAAAATATATGTTTTATTCATAAGAAGCAGTGTGCGAAATGTCCGATTCTTAATACATACATTAGGATACGATGCGTCCTATACGCGTTATTCGATGTTGACTAACATAATTATCTTTCCCGTCGTCGCAAAAAAAAAACGGAGCTATAACTTTAACTAAAAAAGCGATGACTACGCATTGTATTCATATAACATTTTTATTATACAAATACAGTTTGCGTATTTCATTTTTATTCCATGCTCAATAATTTGTACTTACCTTCGGCATACAGTACCAAATATTTCTTTAGGTTTCATTAATGTTTCCCGACACATTTGCAGCATCCCTGTTTCATTTCGTTCTGTTGTAATGCTGTATCATTTGGCGGATGATTATGTGGTGATGCAGTCGTTGTTGATCTCGGAAAGGTAATTCATGTTTTCTTTTATTTAGGCAATCTTGCGATAAAAAAACAACAGTCATTTTCTTAAAATTTTAAGATCATTTCTTGAGTCATATGTACATTAAATTACAACACATGTATGTTAAATTACTGCATAGTTTTCATTCTTTTATATTCATATATTTACATATTCTATATTGTTATAGGTATTCATTGAAAGAATTTGTGCGCGAGTGAACGCGGGAGCGCGAGGATCGCGTAAAATGGACACGAAAGCGTTTTGTGAAAAGCAGTCAATTTATTTTTAGCAATAAATAATTCACAAGAGTCGGTTCGATAAGATTTAAGCTAATCTTAACCGTGTCTGGCTCCGGCGAGCGACCGGGAGCGCAAAGATAATTCTCCACGAGCGACGGATCGATCTCGGCGCAAATATTCGCAAGCGACGAATATTTTCTCGACGGAGAGGCCGCGAGGTTGATATTCACGAGCGATGAATATCCTCGAAAACTAGCGTATTCGCGTACCACGAGCGATGGTATAAAGGCAAAGCGAGCTACTTTAACTTTTGCGAACGTTTTCGAAACGGAGAAAATCACACACTGTCACGTCAAAGATATCGGATCGAGTGCGCCCGGCGGTTCCCCGAGAGAGCTTTTATACAAACGTTCTTTTTAGTGTTCTCGAAGTTTCTACGTGTTTGTCTCAAAATTCGCGTCGGTTGTTATTTTCGATGATTAGTTAAAATTTGAACGTTGTTATTGCAATTTGTTTGTCGTTTCAGGCTCTCCTGGGTGACCGCTGCGTGGCCCGCATCGATAGGCACGATGCTGCGATGCCGCGGGCCGGGCGCGATTCGCGTAGCGCCGCTTTTGGAGCACGCTCCTATTTGTCGCGCGCCGTGCGACGCGCGAGATGGCTGCTAGAACGCCAATTTTCGAGCGCGCTTAGCCGCCCTTCGTTAGCGCTCTCATTATCTTATAATAATTGCTCTCTTATTATTCCTGTTCGTTCGGTTTCGAACAGAATTTCTGTTTGCGCTCAGTAATACAACAAGATTACCTAAAGAGAATATTGGTTAGTTTTTAAATATATATTACATTTTATTTAAGAAGTATTATATACAAATGTATATATATATATGTATATATATACACACACATATATATATATATATGTATATATATATACACAAACATATGAAATAAATTATACATATACACAATATACAGTATGTTGGATTTAAATAAATTGACTGATTACAATATATATCAAGCGACGCGGTAGCGTCGCGACGCCAAGTAGCTTATCTGGAGTTTTACGTCTAATAAACTTTCGATTAAAATTCCTCAGGAACCAAGCCGTTAATGAAAAATCTAACGGCACTTTTCTGATACAATGTGGATGCAAGCTTTCGATTGCGATCAGTTTGAATAAGATTGGTGCAGTCAATCCTGAGGAATGATAATCGTATTCCAGAAATTTGACATTTTTCGTTTTCCATCATTATCATAAGGTTCAGTTTCAGACTCACGTATGTATGCTCGCACGCACACACGCAAAGCGATTTTGTCCCTCAAGGCGCGTTTGCAGCGCTCATGTACGATTATTCGCTTGAGTGTGCAAATACACCTTGAGAGACAATGTGTATGTGCGTGCATACGCATATGATACGTATCAAGCGGTACGCGGTAGCATCGCGACGTCAAGATATAATAACGTTATAAGGTTAATGTTATATTTAAATCTGTTGCAGAAAATATATTTAGTACTATCGAGTAAGTAGATTGAAATTTTGTATATATGTCTGCTTATATATGTCTGCTTATATATATTTATTTATTGTTTTATAAGTATATTTCTTGATTATATCTGTCTGAATATTATCTAAATTATAGCGCTTATTTGCAGGATAAAGCCAAATCAATGCTTTCGAGATTCGAGAAGACCGGTATACTTTTATAGCTGAAATTTCTTCAACTGGTAGCTGTGATTTTTTCAGCTGGAATTGCATACGGTCTTATACCGTAGAAGAATTATGCTAAACATTGTAACATATTGGGTTATAGAGATTTGGCAGTAACAGACAGTAAGTACAATTAATTAGCACATATAAAACATTGAGTAGCACATATGAAACCAGATATGTAAACTAAATTAAAAATTATAATTCTGTTCTTTTCTTCACAAACAGATAAAGAAATTCAGTAGCAAAGAGATAAAGGAGAGCCTAGCCTGCCCAACAAAAAGTAAGCAGCGAAAGATTTAATACGGTTTGTCGAAGAATCAAACAGCAATTTTCGAGAACTATCAAATGATGTCCGACATTACCTTTAAGGCATTGCGAAGACAACTGCCAGTATGAACAGTGCAACTGCGAACGAAAATTGATTGGAACAAAATTGCGTTATACAGTATTGGCAAAAAGCTTGAAGTCTGGACGTATGATGTGCATGGGAGCAAACTATAACAATACTAAATAGGATTCAATAAAATTAACGAATGCCAATTCTACATAAATAAGACTGTATTATCAATAATAATATATATGTGCAAAAATAATATATATATGTGCTTATATTATATTATCTCACAATAATTATCTCACAATAATACAGTACAGTTTTATTTATGTAGAATTGGCATTCGTTAATTTTATTGAATCCTATATAGGCAATAAGATATTGCGTAAAGTAGTTCAATTGAACTATACCTATAAATTCATTCACTTTTGTATTACTGTAACATCATACAGTTTTAATACAAAAGTGAATGAATTTATAGGTATAGAATAATTATAATATATACGTTATATATCAAAATACAGTTTTTTTTTCAAATATTTAAAAATTACAGCCTTTGTAAATGGGTATAGACAATAGATAACAAAGTTTGAATACTGTTAAACTAATAAGCATTACTTAAAAAAAAATCACTTAAATATATTTGGTTTATCATATCAAAAATTTAATTATAGAAGGCATAGATATAATTAAATTTTCATAGTTATAATGTATACGATAAAGTTTATTTAAAAAATCCATTGTTTTATATATAAACTGGATACAATTAAATAAAATATTTTTTAAAAAATAAAAATAAAAATACAAATTCTCGTATCACATGCAGTATATTATGCGGAAATATAAATCTAATATTATAATATATAATATTTATAATGCTGTTATCACTTAAATATATTTAGTTTATTATATTAAAAATTTAAGTTCATATATATAAACACAAAACAAAATAAACTTTTATACTTTAAATACAATATTTTTAAAAAGATAAAAATAAAAATTCTCGCAAATTAAATCAAAGCTTATCACATAAGTCAGTCTTAATAATCGACATTTCAATCTATACTGTTAAACTGTGAACATTACTTAAAAACAAATATTACTTAGCTATATTTGGTGAGATATTAAATATTTAAATTAAATAAATGCATGAACGCAAATCAAAAAAGTCTTATACATTATTTGATGTACATTATTTAAAATTCTCGCAAATTAAATCAAAATTATCACATATGTAAGTCTTAATAATCGACATTTCAATCTATACTGTTAAACTGTGAACATTACTTAAAAACAAATATTACTTACAAGGGGAGGGCCAGACGTGCCCATCTCAGATTCAAGCGGTGATTTTTCTATGGATAGTCCTTAATGAGAAAGAAATTGTGTTAAAGTTTTAGCGCGCGCTTTTCACGCATTCGTCCAAAAAAAATTATGAAAGATTTTCCAGCTCGACTTAACCGCTTCGCGATAAACGATAATCGAAGCAACCGTGAGCAACGAAAATAAATGAAACAAATTTGTATAATATAAATTTTTTATTGTCAATGTTGACATATTACAAAATTGTTATACATTAATCGGTGGAACCAATAACACCCGTGCAAGATGCCGGATGGTACGGATCGTAAAAACAATGAAAACATAAATTTTTAGCACATCTTGCACATCTGATAAACGCAGCATTTTTGCATGTGCAGGGCGTTTTTTTATAGCTGCTGTTGCTCACAAGGTCAGGTATACGAAAAACAATCCGAAACCGAATAATAAAAATATCAAAATTGTGAACCTCTAACGCATGAAATTCAAACGAAATATTTTTATTTATAGGGCATTGTGAATTTATGTTTATATAATTATTATTTTACTAATTAACATATTTCTTACGATTAAATAAACATTGTTCATTTCCTTCTGTTTTTTTTTATAGAAAGCAATTTATGTTATTATGAAAAACTCGCGCAATATTTATTTATTAATGCTAAAATGTTGCTGCGAACGAAAAAAAAAAAAATTATACAAAAAAAAAAAATTACACTCGGGGATTCTAACCAGCGCGATCCCGCGCTTACAAGACCTGAGCGCTACTCAATCAGCCACACGGTCGCTTCGACATTATCGCGAAGCGGTTAGTCGTGCTGGAAAATCTTTCATAATTTTTTTTGGGCGAATGCGTGAAAAGCGCGTGAACAATTTCTTTCTCATTAAGGACTATCCATAGAAAAATCACCGCTTGAATCTGAGATGGGCACGTCTGGCCCTCCCCTTGTTAGCTATATTTGGTGAGATATTAAATATTTAAATTAAATAAATGCATGAACGCAAATCAAAAAAGTCTTATACATTATTTGATGTTCATTATTTAAAAACAAAAATCACTTAGTTATATTTGGTAAGTCAAACTAAACAAATGTATGAACAAATATATGAAACAAATGTATGAATTTAATTAAATAAATGTATGAACGCAAATAAAAAAAGTCTTATACATCAAACAAATGACATATTTAATTTAAATGTTTAATATGATTCATCAAATATAGCTAAGTAATTTTGGTTTTTATTTAAGTAATGTTCACAGTTATAACCTCTTAGGCCCGATTCCACAACTTACTTTAACCGGAGTTTAACTCGTTAATGGAGGATTCACATTGCATCCGACGTATAATGTACGACGTCCGATTGGATACATCGGACATCGGACATCAGACGTAATGTGAATTTTCCATTAACGAGTTAAACTTCGGTTAAAGTAAGTTGTGGAACTGGGCCTTAGTGCCATCCTCTTCCTCGTCCTCTTCTACCCCAATGGTAATGATATGATGCTGACGATAACTGCATCAAAAAACGCATGAAGCTTTCTTCTTGTCGCCGAGCCCCTGCAGCTCAACCTTTTGCTCTTCGAACTGTAAAATACAAATAAAATTTATTAAAAATATATATTATTTTATAAAATAGTGCAAAGAGAAACATACACTATGTTAGTAGCAAAATATATGATTTAAAATTATGCAATTAAAATTACCTTGTCTAATATCGTCAATCGGACCGGCGACAGGATCAGTAGCGATGCGGCCGGCAACGTGGCCCTGGCCGTTGGTGATGCGGTTGTTAGCGATGCGGCCGGCAACGTGGTCCTGGCTGTTGGCGATGCGGTGTTAGCGATGTGACCGGCGACGAGGCCGGTGGCGATGCGGCCGGCAACGTGGCCCTGGCCGCTGGCAATGTGATGATTGTTAGCGATGTGGCCGGCGACGTAGCTCTGGCCGTTGGCGATGCGGCCGGCGACGTGGCCCTGGCCGTTGGCGATGCGGCCGGCGACGTGATAATCGTTAGCGATGTGGCCGGCGACGCGATCAGCAGCGATGACGCGATCGGTGACGATGGGACTGGCGGCATGGGGAGCGGCGGCGACGGAAGCGGCGACGACAGGAGCGGCGGCGACGGGGGCGGCGGCGACGGGAGCGGCGGTGACGGAAGCGGCGGCGACGGCGGCGGTGACGGGGGCGGTTGCGACGGGGCGGCGACGACGGGGGCGACGGCGACGGGGGCGGCGGCGACGACAGGATCGTCCAGAGAAAATTCTCTCATGAAGTCTTCTTCATCTATCAACATCTAAAAAATTATTTAACAATATATATATGGCGTCGCGACGCTACCGCGTCGCTTGATTTTTGATCAAAAAATTGATATATCAAAAACAGTACTTACTTCTTCTTCTTCTCTCATCTTCGATTTGATCACGGATCTTGTTGAAGAGGAGAAAGTCCAAAAAATAAGGTCCAAACAAAGGACACACGTGCAACGCGACAAAACTCAAAACACATCCGTACTCGATCAAGGCCGCAACGGAAGTTGTTTTGCTGCTTGCTACAATTATCGATTGAATCATTGATCGATAATTCATATAGATTCGTAACTAACATAGTGAGAAAACATTGTTTCTCATTGGCTATATTATTTTAAAGATGGCGGACTTTACTATGATTATCGATTGAATCATTGATCGATAATTTATATAGATTCGTAACTTTAACACAGTAAGAAAACATTGTTTCTCATTGGCTGTATTATTTTAAAGATGGCGCCCCATTAATTTTTCGTATTCTTCATTATGTTGCGTTACTATAGCAAAGTTTATTCTTTGATTACGGTTGTATTGATTCATAGACATAGTATATCTAGACCGAATATTGAGGAGTGGGAGCCGAGGTGCACGTAGAAAAGGACATACTCTGTTTCGTGCCTCTTGCGTTCTCTCTCGCTCGCACATAGCATGACGAAAGAGAGCGCTATGCTCTGTGCAAGCGAGAAAGAACGCAAGGGGCACGAAACAGAGTATGTCCTTTTCTACGTGTATATTTACCCCCACTCCTTAAATAAAGGCAAACGCTCGGTCTAGATATACTATGTCTATGTATTGATTACAATTACGTGCTTTATGTAGGTTAGATTACTTGCAATCGTAACCTGTTACATGCATCACTAATCGATTATTAATCGAAGACGATTCTGAGTAATAGGTAAAAAATAGAATTTATTGTACGTCACAATATTATTTTATTAGTTATTTTATTATAGCCACTATTGTTGCAGCTACTATAAAAGGACGGAGTGCCATTGGCTTTAGACAGTGGCAGATATTCAAATATAGTTTCCATTACATAAAAAGGTATTAATTAAATATGTTTATGTGATATTATCATGTGGACTGTAATTAATAATAATAAATAAAACATTTTTATTTGCAGGTTAAACGTGATTGACAATTTTGTCAATTGTTATAACGGCTGCTCTCTGGCGCTGGGTTTCGGCTGCCATAAGCGCTGTATTAAAAAATCGGCTGCTATAAGCGCTATACTAAAAAATCAGCTGCTATAAGCACTGAATAAAAAAATTAGCTGCATTAAGGCTAAATCTTGCCTTGTCTTAGCAGCTTGATATTATTAAGAATATTTGTTTGCATAATTAAGAATTATTTGTTGTAAGAGCATTAAATTTGAATGCTCAATTGTTTTAAATTATTAAATATTTATATAGTTTGTTTTAAAGTGTTAAACAATAATAAATTTTAAATAAATAAATATTCTAATCTTTATTGTGTAATTTATTATGTCTGCTAATAAAATAAATGATAATACCCAATCTCTAAATACTTATGCGATGCAGATAATAGTTGAAAATAAATGGTTAGAAGACATTCATATTGATCACTTTGGGTTATTATTACAATCTTGTTCAGAGTATCGACCACGTGAAACATGGAGAATACAATGTCCCAATACAATCGAATCTGTTTGTAAGGAACAGAAACATATTCAAATATTACATAGTTGTAGCGATATGATTACTAATGAAAATGGGCATTGGATTTGTAGCTATTATGATACAAAAGCTATTTATATTTACGATTCATTGAATTTAAAACGCTTGCATACTCATCATAAGATATATCTTGACAAGTTATATCCATTTTATTCTTTTGATAAGAAACCGGTACGATTTCCATTAGTTCAGAATCAATCTAATGCTTTTGATTGCGGTGTTTTTGCAATTGCATTTGCAGTATCACTTTTATTTGGCCTTCGACCAGATGCAGTTATGTATGACCATACTTTAATGCGTCAACATTTGGCACACATGTTTCAATTAGAAAAAATAGAACATTTTCCTCGAATTATAAGACCTAATAATCCAAAAAAATTATTTAGTTTGGATGAAATACAAAAAAGGGAAGCCTTAGCTAGAAAAAAAACGAGAACATCGACAAAAGAAAGCTGAACAAGAAAGGTCTGTAGATTTAATAAAATTAAAAAATAATATAACTGAAATGACAATGGAGCAAATAGCGAAGAAACATGATAAAGATCCATTTGATTGTTACAATATAATAAATAAAAATAATAATATTGTAAATGAATGTAATGATGTCGAACATTCTATTCATGACACTTTTAAGAATTCCTTTCCATCACTGCATATTTCTGCAGACAAAACGCAAAATAGTAAAAAAACAATACATGTATTCAGGAAAATACTTTGTCAGATATCAGTCCTTGCATAACAAAAATGAACGAACATGAATATACAAATCTTGTTGCAAATATTTTACCTCTAAGCATGCAGTATATACAGATTATTCTTAGAGGTGAATGGTTAGAAGATATTCATATTGAGTATTTCGGTTTATTATTGAAAAGTTGCTCAGAATATCGACCACGCGAACCATGGAAAATTCAATGTCCTGATAGAATTGAACCTGTTCATAAAAATCAAAAACATATTCAAATATTGCATAGCTGCAGCGATATAGCGACTAATTTAGACGGTCATTGGGTTTGCAGTTATTACGATACTAAAATGATTTATATTTATGACTCATTGAATATGAAACGATTACATGTACACCACAAAATTAATCTTGAAAAATTGTATCCTTTTTATTCTTTTGATAAGCAACCAGTACAGTTTCCAACAGTTCAATTGCAACCTAATGGTAATGATTGCGGGGTTTTTGCAATAAGCTTTGCAGTATCTCTTTTATTTGATCTTCAACCAAACAGAATTATATATGACCATAATTTAATGCGTCAATATTTAGCAGAAATGTTTCAATCGAATAGAATAGAACACTTTCCTCAAATTGCAGGAGTAATTGATTCAAAACAAATTAATCATATACATCCGATGAAATATGCATCCAATGAAAATAATATAAAAGATAGTATCGATATTAATAACATTATTATAGATTTAATTAGAGATCAACATGGTATAAAAAAAAGTAAATTGTAATTATGGAGATAGTAATAAAAAGCGAAGTAAGAACTGTAAGATTTATTCGGAAAATGTTCTATCGCATAAGACAGATGTTATTAGTTTACGTAAAAATCAAAGCGTTGTTAATAAAAAATATTATAAATTACATAGAGACGATTTATTAGCAAAACAAAAAATTTATAATGAAAAACACAGAAATGATATAAAAAAATCGAACAAGAAATATTATGAAAAACACAGAAATGATATAAAAAAGTCGAAAAAGAAATATTATGAAAAACACAGAAATTATTTAAAGAAATGAATAAAGAATTAAAAAATAATTATAACAAAAAAACAACAAAAATAAATGATATGAAATACAATAAAGAAAAGTGTATTAGAAATATATCAAAAATTCTTAAAATGTCATCGTTGTCCGAAAATAGATTGGAAGCTGAACGTATCACAAAATGGTGCTTCTATATAAGAAAAATTTATATTTTACAAATGAAAAGAACATTTAATAAATGTAAACAAAAAATGGAAGTTTGACACGTGCAACGGAATGTTCTTCATCAAAATTTACAGAATATGTAAATATGTTTTGTGGACAAGATAAACATACCGCTTCTTCGGAATTATATTTTGCGGAAACTACCTATCATACATATAATGTTTCTGAACCTATTATAATGGATTCCGAAGGTAAAGCAATTAACATTTTACCCTTAATAGAATCAAAACGTAAAACTACAAAAGCATGGCGCTTTAGTTCCTTTTGTAAAATGGAAGAGATCATTATTAACGATTTGAAGTGCTGCTTTGAAGAATTTTTAAATTGTACATTAATGACTCTACGTAAAAAATTTTTATGTTCTCATAATTGTTACAATCAAATACATCAAGACAAAATAGGTCATTCTCATGGCTGTTATATCGACTACAAAATGTGTAAATCATGGTTTTTATCTATTGAGATAGTATCTCCCCATTATCCGATGATACGATATATTAAAAGATTAATATATAATTTGATTAATTTTAATACAAAATTAAATAAATTACATAAAGCATTAAATGATGTTGATATAAACACTCTAAAAGATATTGCAATTGAGGCTCAACAAAAAGGACAAACTGTAACACAGGTTAATGCGGAAATTAATTTAAATGAAGATGAAATTCATTCTCAATATTACTTAGCTTTTACAGCATTTATGAAACGATCGATGTTCCAAAGTTTGCTTGTATTTCTTGTACAAAATATTGCTTCAAAAGAGATATTGTTATGAAAAAAATTTGTAAGAAAAATGATACAACAGTTTGGAACAATTTTATTAATGATATAGGATTAAAAATTAATGAAAAATATATTATTTGCAACTTTTGTGATCGATATTTCAAAAATAATAAAATGCCACCAACATGCAGAATCAATAAGCTGGAAGTGCTACCAGTACCAAAAGAAATAACAACATTAAATGATTACGAACGAATTCTTATACAACGAGCATTCCAAATTGTGCAAAGAGCGCATACGGTAATAAATAAAAATCTACCGCACAGAGAAATGATATTAAAAGTGAAAGGTAGAACATTCCATTTGCCATTGCCGTTAAACGAAACGTAAACAAGATTTGTTCTTCCACTGAACCTATTAATTTAAACCATGAGCTATATATATTAGTTCGTGGTATTCCAACTAAAGCAAATATAATCTGGGAAAAATTAGTCGATGTAAAAAAAGTATGGACTGCCTTAATATGGTTAAAACAAAATAATCCTATATATTCAGATATTATACTACCGACATCTCCTGAAAATTTGTTGCATTCCAAATTACGAGATGTTGAGTTTCAGGAACATGAACGTTTCGGCAAAGAATATAGACGAGTATAGAAGCACAGTTCTCGGCGTACCGAGGTTCCATGAGCTGGGGTACTTGCGTAATAGTAAGTACCCCAGCCACTTGATGGCGCTAGCGGTGTAACATACACACACATAATAAATATGATGTTACACATACAATACATACAAACCGACGAAGCTCCGCCTCCTTTTTTCTCTCTGTCACACTCAAATTGGGGTACACTGATTGACTCTCTCACTCTTAAATGCTGGGGTACTAGCTCTTTTTTCGTCTCTCTTTCTTCAAGCTAACTTTTGTTTTTTAACTGTTAATTGTCTTATGCGATATACGATTATTATGCTGAATGCATTTAAAGAGGCAACATATTCTCAAGAGAGTTACAGAGAATTAAAGTGATTGCTGAAAAGTATAAGAACGTATATTAATAAATAATACGGAAAATATACGGAATATACAAAAAGTAAGAGAATAATAATTCTTTTTTGATTTTTGCATGCGTCTGTTGTGTAATATTAATATTAAAATATTGATATCTTTTTCATTAGCTTTCTTAGCAAAGTGCCAAGAAATATTTGTGCGTATAAGGGCTGCTCAACTTCGAAGACGAGAAATCCTGAATTAAGTTTTCACCGTTTCCCTAGAGATGAGCAACTGTAAGAAAATTCTATTCTTTATTCTAATATATTTTATTATACGACACGTATCACGTACAATATGCGTGCGTGCGTGCGTGCGTGCGTGCGTGCGTGCGTGCGTGCGTGCGTGCGTGCGTGCGTGCGTGCGTGCGTGCGTGCGTGCGTGCGTGCGTGCGTGCGTGCGTGCGTGCGTGCGTGCGTGCGTGCGTGCGTGCGTGCGTGCGTGCGTGCGTGTGTGTGTCTGTGGTTGTGTAATAAAATATAGGAAAGAGTGAACTAATTAAAAGCTGATAGGCGCGGTAAATGGTGCACGTATTTACTTTACATATATAATTTATTTATTTCCAACATTTCGGTTCTATTAGTTTCGGATTATCTTCACATATATACATATAGAAATTTTATATTCCGCGCATCATTTACCGCGTCCAACTCTTATAATTCGACTGCTCTTTTTTATTAATAACATAAGATATTAGAGTCTTTCACTTCCAAGTGTAATGATTTATTTCTACAATATTATCTTAATATTGCAATTTAATTTTTTTTACGAATAGTTGAATATGAAAACGATGTGCAGTAGAAAATATTTCTCAGTAATTTATTATTTTGTTCAATTTGGATAGAAGAAAATGTAACAAATTGAAGTTAGACTTTTTATATATTTTATTAAAGTAATTTTAAAATGGGTTTTAAATAAATAAAATAAATATTAAATAATATTATAATTTTAAAATTATTATATAGTTTTAATAATATATATAGTTATATATATATATAATATTTTAATAGTATATAACAAATATATTTTTAATTAGCCATTTGTTCGATTTTTTCTCTATCCAAATTGGACAAAATAATAAATTAATAATATATAAAAGATATTTTCTACGTAAATAGTTTTCATGCGTTTAAACTATCCTTAAAAAAAATTAAATAACAATTTTATACAGAGATATTGATCAGAATTATATTATTACATATATACAGAATATTAATTAATTCGCGTCCACTAAGTACATACCGTTAAATCTAGATAATAATCTAAAAATATAAATTTTACATTTGTTATCTTTAAGATTATATTAATATCAATTTAATTTTTAATGAAATATTTTATATATCGAATAGAATTTTATTAATTATTTAAATGATATACAGGGCATTGGATACTATGTAATCATACTATTAGCGCGGGTTTCGGATATATGTTCTTTTAATTAACAAACGACGCTGTTTGAGTAAATTTTTATATTTTAATATTTCCTCTTTTTTGTTGAGCACTGCAGAAAAAATAATTCATAATTTTTCTATTTATTTTCATCAAAAAGAGTCGATATGTATTTAATGAATATGGATTAATTAATAACTTGTATATCATTCAATTCATTATAAAATTCTGTTATAATAATATAAAATATTTTATTCAATTAATACTGACATTATAATTAAAAAAAAGAATGCTGTAAAATTTATATTTTGATTATAATCTACATTTCTTTAAGACAATATATTATAGTAAAGTTTAGGGGAAGTAACATATTTTCTTTTCGTTTAAACAAATTTATGCGTGAAAAGTTGAAGTTACTTGCTTTGCGACGATTAACGTAAACAGAAATAATTTCATACTATGTGTCGACTTCACATGAAAAGTTTAAATGTAATTAACGATCTCATGTCACGCATATCGTACATTCATTTTAATTAATATACTATGTACGATATATTCTGATTTTTATTCAAAGGAGAAGAATACATTATACATATATAATTTTTAATCAACTATATAAGCTTATTCTATTCACGATTTCATATCCTATTTTACATTTAATATATAATGTTGGTTTGTTGTGCACGTGTATGCATGTTGTTTTATATAATTTTTGATTAGTAGGAATAAATTGACACTATTATTGTTTATCGTATTTACAATCTTATTTAAAATTTAATATGTTGATTTTTTGTTTACGTGTGTGCATGTTATTTTACAAAATTTTCAATTAGTAGGAATGAATTAACATTATTATTATCATGCATTTTTGCTTCCTCATAGAGGAAACTTTGTTTTAGTGACAAAATTTTTTTTCGAGTTTTCTATGCCAATGTGTTTAGAATGTTCCAAAACGTCGAAAAATCATATTCCTAAAAAATGTCTGTATGTATATGTGTGTGTGTGTGTGTATGTGTGTGTGTGTGTGTGTGGGTGTGTGTGTGTGTGTGTGTGTGTGTGTGGGTGGGTGGGTGGGTGGGTGGGTGGGTGGGTGGGTGGGTGGGTGGGTGGGTGGGTGTGTGTGTGTGTGTGTGTGTGTGTGTGTGTGTGTGTGTGTGTGTGTGTGTGTGTGTGTGTGTGTGTGTGTGTGTATGTATGTATGTACGCGATATTTTGTACAACCTCTAACTTCCGCAATTTTTGAGATACCGGGTTAATTTTTTTTTACATGGATAGAGTATCATTCAAAGATGGTTGGTATTGAATTTGGTGAGAATCGATGAAAATGTTCATTTTTTATAAAATTTTTAATTTTTTGAGAAATGTCTGTATACATTGTAACTTTCGCAAATTTTGAGATATCAGGTTAAATTTTTTTAGATGGATAAAATATTATTAAAGGATAGTTACTACTGAATTTGGTGAGTATCGATGAAAGGGTTTATTTTTTATAAAATTTTGAATTTTTTGAGAAATGTCTGTACACGATGTAACTTTCAGAAAATTTGAGATATAGGATTAAATTTTTTTACATGAATAGAGTATTATTAAAGGATGTTTGATATTGAATTTAATGAGGATCGGTGAAAGAAATCATTTTAATTTTTATTTCGCTCACAAAGCTTCCTCTATGAGGAAGCAAAAATTGAAAAATTCGCATGCTTAAAGCAGCTTAAGCATTGTAAGATAAAATGATGAGGAAGCAATGTGCAAGTTTCTAATTTGCACAACTCTACTTGTTTAGTTACATCTTTCATAAAAATGAGTATATTGTTTATACAAACGTGTACATATATATATATATATATTATTATATAATACGCAGATTGTAACAGATAACGCTTGTATCAGAGGGGAAATACGCATTTTATTGACTTAAAAAGACTAATGCTTAATGCTAATGATTTTACTTAATGACTTATTATAATGATTTTTTCTAACTTTATTAATTATAATTACAAAATAACTGTATGGTAACACTTAAACCAAAAACACTACACACACAGACAAACAGGCACACATAATATATATATATACAGGGTGGTCCTCGTAACGGTCGCCACGATTTTTAAGGCACTTACAATAATCTGACATAAAAAAGTCGTAAACAGTAATTTATCAGTTTCTAACCGGCAACAAATTGCAATAATAAAAATTAACCAAACATTTTTTTTCCATAAAAAAAGCAAGGTCACCTTCAATTTTTTAAATGGAGCTGCCTACTTTTTATTGCATATTCTTGTAGCTTATCTCGAGAGCTTTTCAAAACACTATAATAAAGTATTTTTTCATTAAGTACTTTTTGAGTTATTTTATATTTTATTCTGACATATTTTGATATAAAAAATAAAATATCTCGTAAAATATTTAGTTTTCGATAATCTTACCGTAATACTTTTATGTACAGAATAATGAGACAAATCAATTAGTAAAAAAAAATAATTGTTTTTAAGAAAAAGTATGTAATTATTTATAATGAATTTTTTTTTAACAATTATTCGTTTTTTTTTAAACTAATTGATTTGTCTCATTATTCTGTACATAAAAGTATTACGGTAAGATTATCATAAACTAAATATTTTACGAGATATTTTAATTTTTATATCAAAATATGTCAGAATAAAATATAAAATAACTCAAAAAGTACTTAATGAAAAAATACTTTATTATAGTGTTTTGAAAAGCTCTCGAGATAAGCTACAAGAATATGCAATAAAAAGCAGGCAGTTCCATTTAAAAAATTGAAGGTGACCTTGCTTTTTTATGGAAAAAAAATGTTTGGTCAATTTTTATTATTGCAATTTGTTGCCGGTTAGAAACTGATAAATTTCTGTTTATGACTTTTTTATGTCAGATTATTGTAAGTGCCTTAAAAATCGTGGCGACCGTTACGAGGACCACCCTGTATATCAGCAAAGCATTCTATATATAAACTCAATTTTTTTAAGCATATTTTAAATTCTTAATTCGCAATAAAGAATGTCTTATGAAATATAAAACATTCTTTATAAATATTAACTTTAAATTATATTTTTTTGATGTGTATTTCTTATTTCTTCTTATATCTATAGTCAAATTGAGTGGATAGTGCGTTCTGGGAATGATGATTTTGCTGAGTTAAGTACAAAGCAACTTATAGAAAAACGTATTTGCTCTATTCATTTTTTACCAAGCGATAAACACACTTTTACATCTGGTAAGGTGACGCTTATAAGTACAGCAGTACCAATTAATGCAAATGAGAATAATAATGTTAACTCGGAGATTGTTGATAATTTTAGAGATGAAATAGAGGAACCAATACCACAGACATCAGATTCTTTTAATCAAAATAAATCTTTAGCAACGTCTGAAACTGTAATTGCAAAAGAAACTGTATTAACTCCGAAAAATATTTAAACTCATTGTGTGAGGAGATTTACACTTTGTACAGTTAAAGAGAAACGTCTCAAAACTCAAATAAGGAATTTACGTCGTCAATTAATTTTAAAAACTCGAAAAATTAGAAAAATGAATGCCATCAACTCACAACGAAAAATATCTATGCATGACGTTTTGCATTATATTGCTAAATATTTAAATCAAGATCAATTATTATTTGTAAGAATGCAATTAAATCATATTAAAAAACGAAAATGGATGCAGGATGAAAAAGAATTTGCTTTATCTTTATATTATACATTTCCTAAAGCTTATATTTTCTTGAGAAATAAAAAAAATTCGCATTGCCTTGCATTACATCAATTCGTGTATGGATTAATGACCTTCAGCTCAAACCCGGTATAAACCCACAAATAATGCATAAAATAGCTATGAAGGCTGAAAATATGAGTAATTTTGAAAAGGAATGCGTTTTAATGTGGGACGAAATGAGTATAAAAGCTATTCTTCAATATAACTCGAAAGATGATCTTGTAGAAGGATATCAAGATTTGGAACATCTTGGTAGAACGAATAATTTTGCAAAACATGCTCTTTGTTTTCTGCTTCGAGGTTTAAAAAGTTCGTGGAAACAAGCTATAGCTTATTTTACTTCACATGGAAATGTTCATGGACGCGATTTAAGTATCATTTTAACTAAAATAATAGAGTCAATATCAAAAACAGGACTTATATTGAAAAGTATGGTATGTGATCAAGGACCAACAAATCAAAAAGCTATTAAATATTTAAATATTTCAGAAAAACGCCCATATTTCGAGTTAGAAGGCTATAAAATCTTTTTTAATTATGACGTGCCTCATCTTATTAAAAGTATTCGAAACAATCTTTTAAAACAAGATTTTATTATTGAAGGAAAAATTATTTCGTGGAATGTTATACGCGAACTTCGAGAATTTGAGCGAAATAATATGTGTAGAGCAGCACCTAAATTAACTGATCGTCATGTAAATCCAAATAATTTTGAACGTATGTCTGTTAGTTTAGCTACGCAAGTTTTTAGCGCAACCGTGTCGGCCGCATTAACTATAGGTAAAATTACGGGTGATTTAAAACATCCTGCTTGTGAGGCAACTGCGAATTTTATAAAAAGAATGAATGATCTTTTTGACTGTTTAAATAGCCGTCGAGCGTATGATTCGAATCCTTATAAATGTGCATTATCTGAGAAGCAGCCACAAATTGAAAGTTTTTTAAGAGAATCGTATTCGTGGTTTAATGAATGGCATACAGTTTCGGATAATTCATTTCTTTGCTTTGCGGGAATAAAATTAACCGTTAATAGTATATTAATGCTTTGGGAATCTATGCGCGAACATTCATTATATCTTTGTAACGGGTGTACTTTTTATGAGCTCGCGGATTCGCTCGGTCGTGATCAGGGCTCGTAGAAAGTATTTGAGACACACGATGTAAATAAATTTATAAAGAACTATTAATTTATTAAGCCTCTATCGGTGCGGAATAATAATACAGTAATGCGTTACTGACGGGGCGCGGTTGTTATCAATTACGCGAGTCTGACAATGAGATTCGCTGTAGTATACGCGACGCGGATATAAACACGCCGGGTAGGCGGTGCGGGTCGATTTGTTGTGACGGTGCGCGTGGTTCACAAAAAACGTGTGAATCGGTTTAAATCGCCTCGTATTATTTCTTATACGTATGCGGTACTATTAATATCGCGTATTCCCAGATGTTATGGGATGCGTGCGATATCGAGAAATCTCGAACGGGCAGCGAACTCGCTGTCCCTTGTTTCGCACGCGGAGTACGGAGTTGATCAACGGTGTTGAGAAAACTCAACGGGGTGGCGAACTCGCCAGCCCACGGTTCGTATGGTCGGATCGGTCGGAAGTTAGATCGTTTCTCGAGAACTCTCGAGAGAAGCGATCTCGGATTTCGAAGGATTGTAAAGCGGTTCGGAAGCCGAGAATGCTCGGCGGAGGCTGCGAACTCGTCAACCTCGCGTTCCGTCGTGTTTGCGATTTATTAGGATCGGATCAGGAAAGTCTCGAGCGTACAGCTCGAGCGGATTCGGTTTCTGGTATGATTCTGGTAAATCTGGTGCCTGGATCTAAAAAGGCTGCCGTTATATACCTGAGCGATTAACGGTACCCGCGTCGTTCGCCCCCGGGTGGGGATAATGACGTATTGTTTTTCGGCAGGTAATTCGGTAATACGTCACCTCCCCTGGGCGAAACGGCGCGGCGTTTCGGCGGGTGTCGCTCAGGCGTTCACGGCAGCGCTCGGCGGTATTCGGCTTTCCGAATCTCGGCGGCCGTATAACGGCCGTACGGTTGTTTAACGCAACGGTGTATTTAATGTTTAAAAATGGGCGCTCGGCGCCTCTGCCCCTGCCCGGCCGATGTTCGCCGGGCGGCAGACTTCCGGCGGTCTACTGCCGGGTAACAATGTGTCAGAATGGGGGGTGCATTGTTACATCTTATTACATGTCACTTGAATCAAGATCCTTTAGAAAACCTTTTTGCTATCCTTCGAAATCGTTCCGGATGTAATGATAATCCATCTGCAATGGAGTTTCGTAGAAATTTACAATATGCTATGACAGCTAATCTAATGAAACCTCCTGTAGGCACTAATTGTGAAATTGATGATACAAATTCATTGTTATTGGCTACTTCGAATTTTGAAGATCAAGATGGTTCATCTGTTAATAAAGATATCGAAATGTGGGTTGATGGCGAAGATACAATAAGATTTGAATCGACAAATGTAAACTTGCAAGACAGCATCTCTATCGAAAATAATATTTTTTCTATTACAACTTTAGAAGATTGCTCTATTAGATATGTAAGTGGTTACTTGGCACATAAATGTTTAATTAAATTTAATTGTTCCTAATGTCTTGCTTCTTTAGTAAAAGATAATAAAAATCTGGAAGTAACCAATGAATTATTAATATTTTGGAAAGCCTATCGTAATAGTAATGAAAGTGAACTTGGCAATCTCCGAGCACCATCTGATGAGTTTTATTCTGTAATAACATCCGCATATAAAATTTTTAATGAAGAATTTAAATTACATAATCATAAAATAGGAATTGCAGCGCATCTCCGTAAATCTATTAGTGATATGCTGATTAAAAACCATTTCGATTTTTGGGTTACTGATAGTAATTGTTATCATCATCGCGAATTTATCATAGCTTTTTTTGTTCGGGTACACATTTTTTATAATTTAAAATGGATTTCGCGTTATTATAGAGATAAAAATAATAGAAAAAGAATTAATTCTATAGCATATAAAACTCCGAGAAAACATAAAAAGTTATCTAAAATTTTACATCATTGATACTGTTTGTATTCTGCTTTAATATAATATGCTTTATTTGCTATTGCTTTGTATATTTTGTGTCATCTTGTTTCATGTTAATATTGCTTTATAAATTTTGTTTTATTCGCTATTATTTTAAATATTTTGCTTCTTCCGCATTATAATTTTGTATATTTTATTTAATTCGCTATTCTCTGTGTATTATTCATAAAGTTACCCATCATTAGTTTCATTAAAAGCTCGCTCATAGCACAATCCCCTCCTTTATATCCTATACCCATTATATATATATATATATATAATCCTGTCATTTCCGCAATATCCATTCCCGATGGAAGACACCTACCACCTTCTCGCGGTTTCCATTGAGTAATGATAACTTGTGTTCCATTTTTTTATGCATATTTTTCACGAAACAATCTATAGATTACTTTCTTCTCAATCAAATATATATATATATATATATATATATATATATTTATATATATATATATACCTATATATATACTATATGGATGGTTGAAAAGTCTGGAAACGGCCAATTATCTCCGAAAATAGTGGTCCTGTGGGAAAATGTTTCACACAAAAGTTGTAGGGTTTTAAGTGGCGCATTACATAACAATATTATTATGACCTTGAAGAGTGTTGCCAAAGTAACTTTTAATTTCTTAAATGGAATACCCTATTTTTTAATACATATTCTTTTATAGCTTATCTCGAAAGCTTTCCACAAAAAAACTATAATTAAGTTATTTTTTATTAAGTACTTTCCGAGTTATGAGACTTGAAGTTTACAGTATTTTGACATAAAATATAAAATATCTTGTGAAATATTCAGTTTTCAATAATCTTATCTAAATATTTTTATGCACAGAATAATGAGATCGATCAATTGGTGTAAAGAAAACACATAATCGCTTTAAAAAAATGTGTTGCAAATTACATTTTTTTTTTTAAAGCAACTACGTGTTTTCTTTACCTCAATTAATTGATCTCATTATTCTGTGCATAAAAATATTAAGATAAGATCATTGAAAACTGCATATTTCATAAGATATTTTATATTTTATGTCAAAATACTGTAAACTTCAAGTCTCATAACTTAGAAAGTACTTAATAAAAAATAACTTAATTATAGTTTTTTTGTGGAAAGCTCTCGAGATAAGCTATATAAGAATATGTATTAAAAAATAGGGTGTTCTATTTAAGAAATTAAAAGTGACCTTGACAACATTCTTCAAGGTCATAATAATATTGTTATGTAATGCGCCACTTAAAACCCTACAACTTTTGTGTGAAACATTTTCCCACAGGATCACTTTTTCGGAGATAATTTGGCCGTTTCCAGACTTTTTAACCACCCTGTATACATTTTATATTATATATATTTAATTTCGTATTACGAATAGATAAAATATAAGTTGTCATTAGCAAAGAGTGGGTGAAATAAATATTAATTTATCTCTAAATCTATTATTATAGTCTATACACGCACACACGCACGCACACACACACGCGCACACACACGCGCGCGCACACACACACACACACATGATGAATTGATATGGGGTAGACTCTACATACAGTCAAATATCTCATAAAAGATAATGAATTTTAGAAAAAAATTTTTTGGGCAAAAATTATAATTATATTTATAAATAGACGCACTCAACGGCAATACCTTGACTATGAATGGCGTTGCCAAGGTAAGGTCATCTTGAATTTTTTAAATGAAATCATAATATTTTGGCTGGATTCTATAAAGCATATATGCGCGCATTTTCTATAATAAACGTAACATGTACTATAGATAAATGCGCACAAATGCGCTTTACGGAATTTTATTTTATAAATCGATTTCTCGCAATATTCTGTATAAAAAAATATTAGAGTAGGATGGTCAAAAAGTGAATAGTTTACAAGATATTTTGTACTTTAATTTGACATAATCTTACATAAATTATGAAATATCTTGTAAAATATTCATTTTCCAATTATCTTACCTCAAGAAAACACTTAAAAAAAAGTATGTAATTTGCAACTAGCAGCTATATATTTTTTCTTAAAAACAAATGTGTTTCTTTACACCAAATTATTCCTCTCATTATTTTGTACATAAAAATATTGAGGTGTAAATAAGTATCATAAAATTATTCACTTTTTGACCATCCTACTCTTATATCTTTTTATACAGAATATTATTTTATTAATTTATAAGAATATTAATTTATTAATAAGAATTACAATTAAAAAAAAATATGATTTTCCATTTAAAAAATTCAAGATGACTTTGTCCTTGGCAATGCCATTTCAAACTCGTACTGCCGTTGAATACGCCTATTTAAATATTATAACTTGTCTAAAAATTTTTTTTCTATAATGCATTGTTTATTTGACTGTTGGCCAGACTTTTGGCACATCTTGTATATGAATGAAATAAGTGAACATTCGGCGAACGTGTACGACTCATTGTCAGCGAAGGCGGTCACCCATCCAAGTACTGATCATGCCCAACTTTGCTTAACTTCAGTGATCGGACTCGAGAATTGGTGTTTCGTGGTTTGACTGGTGGCCTCAGCGAAGGCAGCTAAACATTTTTGAGTATCGCCATCTAACGGTGTGACTTGTAATTAATTTTCATGAACCCGCTTATGTACGGGATTCGTGCTTCTATACTCGTCTATATTCTTTGGTTTCGGTACTCGAGAATATAATTATCAACATTATATTGCTGAATTTTTATTTAAAAGACTCTATACTTTTGATAAGCGTATTGATGTTTTCTTTGAAATAAATGAGCAGATTATATCCAATATGAGCAGATTATATCCAATAAATAATTAATTCAACATACTTATATTGTATTTCTGAACAGCCTATATATGTAAAAACTTGTGTTTATTTTAGTTTATATGTGTAGTATACGTAGGACTATTTCTGTAAACTAACTTAAATATCCAGTTTTTCATTGTCAGACTATGTATAAATCTTGATTTTTACAAATTTTTGTGTGTTAATAACTTTTTAATAAACAACGAGCGACAATTAAATTAGAAGAAAAAGTTACTCAGAATTATGTCCTTGATAACATATGTCAAGGTCAAGGTCATTGGGGCTGGGTCCTCTATTCGCTATATTTACCAAAACAATTATTTTATCAGCTTGCATTCCCAAGTAACACAGTCTGGTTATATTCGCTGCGACAGTAAAAATGTGGCTAATATAACGTCCTGCCAGCCTTAATTACAGCTATTTGGCAATAAATGCTATTTTGCTGGACTTTTGACTGCAAAAGCGCTGTGACAGCTAATAAAAAGTAAAAAACGCAGCTACAGCTATTTTAGTTGTATTAATAGCTGTAAAATCACTGTGACAGCAATCAAAAAAACCAAAACTAACCGCAGCGATTTTATCTGCATTAATTGGTATGAAGTCGCTGTGACAGCAATAACAAAAGCCAAAATTTAGCCACAGCTATTTTAGCTGTATTAATAGCTGTAAAGTTGCTGTGATAGCGATCAGAAAAACCAAAACTAGCCGCAGCGATTTTAGCTGCATTAATTGGTATGAAGTCGCTATGACAGCAATAACAAAAGCCAAAATTTAGTCACAGCTATTTTAGCTGTATTAATAGCTGTAAAGTTGCTGTGATAGCGATCAGAAAAACCAAAACTAGCCGCAGCGATTTTAGCTGCATTAATTGGTATGAAGTCGCTGTGACAGCAATAACAAAAGCCAAAATTTAGCCACAGCTATTTTAGCTGTATTAATAGCTGTAAAGTTGCTGTGATAGCGATCAGAAAAACCAAAACTAGCCGCAGCGATTTTAGCTGCATTAATTGGTATGAAGTCGCTATGACAGCAATAACAAAAGCCAAAATTTAGCCACAGCTATTTTAGCTGTATTAATGATTGTAAGTCAAAACTAGCCTCAGGCATTTTGCTACTTTTGAGATTAGAAAGTAAATTGTTGACAAGTCTTCAAGATGAAAAGAACATTATTAACCGACTTGCAAAAGTTTAGAAAATTCAAAAAAAGTAGTACGTTTTACAGGAAAATTGAACATCGTATAAAGAAAGCTGATATTATGAAATCTAATTTTGAAAGAGCTACAACGTTGGATGAAAAATATATCACCTCAACATCAAATTTACCGCGGAATATTGAAAAATCAACAGGAGCATTGGAGTCTATTTTGTTTAAAGATTTATCGAAGTACGAAAATGTAAATTTTGACTGTTGGAGCAATTGTGATGCTGAATCATCAGACAATGATGATGTATCTGAAGATTTGAAGGCAGAGTGTATCAACATACGAGAGGCATTAAAAGAATGGGCAGTAACATTTCATATATGCCATAATGCAATAAAAGCATTACTGGATATTTTGATTCTTTCAAAAATACCAAATATGCCACGAAATCCGAGGACACTATTGGAAACACCAAGAACAGTAGTTACTATAAAGATGGGAAGCGGACAATATTGGCACAATGGACTAAAGACTTGTCTTGAAAAGTGTTTATCTCATGTAGAGAACCCGATAGACATTGCACTTAATTTTAACATTGATGGATTGCCAATTCACAATAGTTCAAAGATGCAGTTCTGGCCAATATTGTTTTCGATACATGATTCGAATATTGAACCTATGATTATTGGAATTTATTGCGGAGAAAATAAACCTCCAACTCCTGATGAGTTTTTAACCCCTTTTGTCGATGAATTGTTAACCATTTTAAATAATGGCATTATCGTCAATGGATATAAAATTAATATACATATTCGATGCTTCATATGTGATACTCCTGCCAGGTCTTTTATTAAAAGTAATAAGGTACATAGAAAATAGATTTATTTAGACAATGAAATAGAATGAATAAAAATATTTATTATTAGAGTAATTATGTGCACTGAATATTTTTAAATTGTTTTTAATGTGCATTATTTTCTTTTAAATAATTATATTTAGATATTTATTGATTATAATATTTTTTTACAGGTACTGTTAATTTTAATGGTTATAGTTCGTGTCTAAAGTGTACGACTACAGGTGAATATTATCATAAAGAACATCGAATTAGTTTTCCACGCATAGATATGCCTAGAAGAACTGATACAACTTTCCGCAACAGAACCGATCCAGATCATCATAAAATGGATACACCTTTGGAAAAACTTCCAATTGACATGATAAAAAGTATTCCAGTATACGATTCATTGCATTTATTAGACCTAGGTATAATAAAACGGTTATTAACTGGCTACGTATATGGAACCTTAAGCTTGAAAACTAAGTGGTCTGCAAATGTAACTAAATTGGTGTCTGATTTTCTCCTTCGGTGTAGAATGCCAAGCGAAATTCATCGAGTTGTTAGAGCACTTGATTGTTTAAAATTTTGGAAAGGGACAGAGTATCGAACCTTTGGTTTGTACTTAGGGCCTGTTATATTGAAAGATTATCTATCCGAAGAAATATACCAACATTTTATGTTATTTTTTTGTGGTGTTGTAATCTGTTATAGCCGGTCGTACTCAAAGTATTTACATGTAGCAGACCAGTTATTTAAAACTTTTATAGAACGTTACATTAAAATTTACGGTATTAATTCTATTAGCAGCAACATACATAATCTTTGTCATTTAGTTGATGAAGTAAAGGATTTCGGCGATTTATCTACCTTTAATGCATATCCATTTGAAAATTGTTTACAGAAAATAAAAAAGTTACTCCGAACGGGAAACAAGCCATTGCCGCAAGTAGCTCGACGAATTTTTGAAATTATTAATTTAAAACAAACTAAAAATTATAATAATAATAAATTTCCTATTTTAAAAAATAAAAATTCTGGCAACAATTGTGATCAAAGTAAATATAAGCATTTTTTTTACAAAGTCGAATTAATGGACGGATTAACACTAACAAATGAAGAGAGAAACAAATGGTTTTTAACAAAAAAAAATGAAATTATTGGTATGAAAAATGCAACGATCTTTGAAAATAAAATTTATATATTCGGTTCATGTTTGAAAGAAGTAGGTAATTTTTTTGAAACGCCAATTGCATCATCTTATTTAAATATATTTTATGCAAACCGCAAGGAATATTTGCCCAAACGGTATGATATAAAGGATATCAAATGTAAATTAGTGGCAGTAGAATATCATAAAGATACTGTATTTTTCCCGCTGATACACACTTTAGATTTATGCAGCAAATCAAATATATGATGTAATTAAACGCTGAACAAAATTGAATAATCTCTTATTTTAAATTATCATTATTATACAACAATACTTCAGAATTATCGTAATAAACGTAAATAAACATTAAGTAAACTTTTTCTAATCACTTTAAATAAAAAACGCTTTAAATAAAATGTAAAAAGTAAAACATTTTTATAATTTAGTAATAAAACATAGCTTTAACTAAAATTGCACAGTGTATATATTATATAAATAAACATTCATCTTATAACAAATCAGAATTTTTCATTATCATTACCATTATTTACTTCAGTAACAACAATAATTCCACCAGTATTTTCAGCTGTTTCTTCCTCTATATTTTCATAGTGATTGTCATCGCATTCAAGGCTATCATTAGCTTCTTCAGAATTTTCATTTTGTTTACTAAAAATAATTATAAGTAATATATATATTCTTGTAAAAATTGTATTTCTAACTCCTACTCACCTCCGTTGTTTTTGAAGCTGCTTACTTCGGCTAACACTGTTTTTAAGAATCCGTTTCAAAAAACCAATGTTATCGTCAATCGTATAACGTGAGTCGGCTAAGTGTATAATTTTATAAATTGCTTCAGTTATTCGATTGTATTTAAAGAAAGCAATTTTCTTCGTTTTTTCTTCTTTCTTTTTTGTAGAACCAGTCCATGAACACAGGGTTAACAATTGTCTTTCAAATAATCGATCCATCAATAAGTACGCTATTTTGTTTCCATCTTTCTTACCAGTCGTGCCTCCGATTTCACTCATCACTTTTATCTAAATAAGCATTAGTATTAGTACTTATTTACAAAATATTGAAAATACTTATTTACGAAATATTGAAAATACTTATTTACGAAATATTGAAAATACTTATTTACGAAATATTGAAAGTATACAAATAAGAAGCTTACAAATGCCAATTCGAATTCTTGATTACACAGGTTTTTTTCTAAATTATTAATATCCGATTCTATTGTTAGTGATTTCATTTGTTCTATATCCCTTTCAAGGATTTCGCTTCTCAATGGGTCATTTTCAGATTTCCCAATGACGCTGTTGGTTTGATTTTTAATCAGAAGATCGATTAATTTGTCAAATTTGACATGTAGCGCAGATATATCTCGATTAATATAATTTTTCAAATTTTCCAGGTTTGAATTTATCGTGTCAAATTTTTCTTGTACTGAAGAAGAAAACGCCAAAACATATTATTTTCCAATGTATTATACAACATCAAATAGATAAATATTTGAGCGTACTTTGCACAGCGTCTAACGGTTTCTGAGAATTACTCAAGGGCAATGTAGAAATAATAATAATATAAATTGTGTAAGTGAATAAATATCAAAATATAGAAAACAATAGCAAGGAAATTGTTTTTATTACAAAAAAGATGGATTTATTTCTTATTCATACATTTAATATGAATATGGCACAAGTCCATTCTATTGAATAAACGCATACATTTTAATAATATA